>CAUYRT010076902.1:0-135077 GCA_963574885.1 Lepilemur ruficaudatus
AGAATCAGACAGAATTTCCTTTTTAAAAAACAAAAAACCTTTTTATTATGAAAAGTTTCCCTTTCTTCCATTTCTTTTTTTTCTTTTCTTTTCTCTTCTTTTCTTTTTTGAGACACTGTTTCACTCTGTTGCTTGGCTAGAGTGCAGTGGCATCATCATAGCTCACTGGAGCCTCAAATTCCTGACCTCAAGCAATCCTCCTGCCTCGGCCTCCCAGAGCTCTGGGTTACGGGCGTGATCCACTGAGCCTGGCTGAATATGCCCCAAACTACAGAGAAGAGTTCATGCACCCCCGTGTACCCCTCACCTAGCACCACCAATGGCCACATTCTACCTCTTTTTTATCCATTCTCCCTCCAAATTATAAAAAACTCCTTATTATAGAAAATTTTGAACAGCCAAAAGTGGGGAGACTAGTATATTATCCCCACAGACCCCTGCAAGCTCAACAATGAACAGTGAGCCAGGCTTGTGTCAGCTCTATCCCTCCCCACTCCTCCCCACCCTCGGATTATTTTGAAGTCAATCACTTATCATTTTATATATAAATATTTTGGAATGTATTTCTCAAAGTGAGAGACTCTTTAAAAAAGCATAATCGCACTACCATGATCCCACCTGAGCAAGGTGGATGAACAGTCATTCTTCCCTTTCACCCTACCACCAGCACCGACAGGCTTTCCAGCACAGGGATGGTCAGGATGGGAGAAGGAAGGATGCAGGATGCAGGAAGGCCACCCAGGCAGCGCGTGGTGGAGGAGGCAGGGGGAGAAGGAGTTGATGCAGGGCACCGGCCAGGGGACGGGTCTGGGGTGAGGCAGGGAGGAGGACTCGAGCTTGGCCACGCAGAGCCGTGGAGGCGGGTGCTGTGCAAACCTTACCGAGTGCCAGCCACTCTGCCCATGGTGTCCTCCCCAGTCCTCACAAATGTTCCGCGAGGGAGGTTCTGTTACCTCCCCGTTTACAGATAAGGACGCGTGGCTCAGAGAGACCGAACTGCTCAGGGCGATGCAGCGGAAACTGCAGGGCAAAGGTGCAGAGCTGAGATTCAAACTCAGGCCAAGTGGTCCCAACGCTCTGCAGCATCGTCCCCTGCGGCCCTGGTGCCATGGAATGGGGAGGGCCGGAGACAGGGCCGTTAAGGAAGCAGCTCCCACAGGACTGGGCGCCCGCTTAGCTGCGGGGGTGAAGGAGAGGGCTGGCCACTCCTATTCCTCTTTGCTGCCAGGGAGACTCCATGGGCGCCCAGTGGGGAGGGGAGGTGGTGGTGGGGAGAGGACTCCATCCCTAGCTCACCGCCAGGGATTCCAACCAGCTCTCAGTGGGGGGCCTCAGCGCCCCTCCCCACTCTATGCCTTTTCCTTCTCTGGTCCCCATCCTAGGCCCTGCCCATGCCAGGCTCAAGGCAGGGACCTGCGGGATCCTGCGGGGTTCCGCATGCACCAGCCCATCCCCACTCTCCATGTGAGTAGGGGAGCAGAAGGTGGCTGCCCGCTCACAGGCTCCTGCCTTGGAGGCAGAGACCACACGCTGCAGGCACCACCACTTGGGGGGAGTCTGAGCTCAGAGCCTGACTCAGTGTGGGCTGACCAGTCACTCTTGCTCGACACTCTAATGCTTCTGTTACCATACTCTTTAGAGTAAGATCGCACCTCCCCACACTACCACCCCCAAGAAATCCCACATCTGGCATCGAGTAGGTGGCAGAGGGCTGGCCAGTTCTGGGCACAGCTGGACTGGGTGGAGCGTCCCTCCCCCCAGGCTTGCCTGCTGGGGCTGCTCCAGCCCTCTGGGGTGGGGGCGGGTTTTCTAACAGTGGGAGGGTGGCAGTTGGGGGCAGTGAGTGGACAGCCCTCCTGCTTGCTCAGATTACAGACCCGGAGACAGGCGTTGTGGGAGCCTTCTGGGCCCAGAGCCAGTAAGTCCCCAGAAGAGGCTCAGGCCCTCTTGGGCCTCAGTTTTACCATCTGCAGTATGAGGTTGTACCTGGTCGCAGAGTGGTTACGAAGCTCCAGGAAAGTATTTCTGTGCAAGTCATTTGCAGACTCTGAAGTGCTGTGCCTGGTGACAGGGGAGGAGGTAACTTCATTCCCCCACTGCTTCCTGGCCTTTGGACTGAGACCATATCCGCTGCTCCATCCTACCAGGGCCCCTAGAGCCGCCTCTGGGCTGCAGTCCTGCATGCCCCGGGAGCAGATTTTGGAGGGGAGCCTTGGGGTGGCCCCCACACTGTCCCCTTTCCTCATCTGTCTTGGTTATCAGTCTCTTCTCTTCCTCTAGCCCCTGCCCACGGAACAGTTCCCGTCAGTCTCCAGCCTTACCCATCTTCTACCTTCCCCACAGCCCAGGCAAATGCATCCTGCCTCCTTAACCAGGGGTTTTGACTGCCAGCGCTGTCCACTGTCCCGGGTGGGGGTCCTGGGGGAGCCAGCTCTCCCATCTGAGCCCCCCCAAGGCACCCTGGGGGAGAACCCTGAGTCCAGTGGCTTGGAAGGAAGATGGACAAGGCCTAATTGGTCTCTCTCTGTGGCTGGGAGGTCCCTGAGGACACCCGGAAATCGATGTGTATCGATGTCTGAGTCAGACTCCTGTGGACCCTAACCCAGCCCAAACTGCAAGCGCTGCTCCCACGGGGGCCACAGGGAATCATGGCCATCCTGGGGTCAGAAGGGACATTAGGGACATTCCATTATTTCGTAGACGAGGAGACAGATGAACAGAGGGTGAAGGACTTGCCCAAGGTCACTGCCAGCAGTGAAGTGGGCTCCAGCCCAGATATTCTGCTTACCCCTCCCGCACCCCCCGCCTGCCTGGGTCCTGCCCTCCGCGTAGGCTACCCAGACAGATGAGGCTGCCGGCCAGGGGCTCTCCTGCCCTGAGATGCCCGGAGGGGCTCTGCTGGGCTGGACATGGCTGGCAGACCCCGGCCCTTAGAGACCTCGGTGACCTCGGGAACCGGAGGGAAGTTTAGGGCTCCCCTTGCCCAGCCCCATCCTCAGGTGGCAGTTGAAGGAACAGAGGCACAGTCAGCCCACCGAGGATGTCCTCCCCACGCAGGCCACCCCATTCCTCCTCACTCTCCTCCTTCAGAGCCACCTCTGGGCCAAGGGAGGGAGACGGTCACCCCAGCTGCCCCTGGAAGTGGGATTCCAGACAGAGTGGCCCTGGCTCTGCCCTGCCACCCCCCACAAGAAGGCATAAGAGGACCAGGTCTTCCTCACTCCCGTAGGTACAGGCTCACCTCTGTGCTCCTCCTGGAGACCCCCCAACTCAGCTTTGGGGCAGGCTGCCCTGGTTAAAGCCCTGGATAGGGAGGGCGCAGCTGGTGCCCTTGTTAGAGCACTGGATGGGGAGTCCAGAAACCTGGATTCAAGTCCTCAACCTGCCCGTTGCTGTGTGATCTTCTGTAAGTCGCTTCACTTCTCTGAGTCTGCACGATGGCAATAATTCCACCAGTAGTGCCTTGACCAAATGAAATCAAATCTGGAAAAAAAAACCTTGGACCAGTATAACGGGTTGGCCTGTCCTGAGATGGCCAGACATGGGCTGAGAGACTCACAATGAGTGTCCACAAGGTGGGTCCTTCCTGGGCCCCAGAATACCAATTCCAGCATGTTGCTGATTTGCTGTGTGGCTCTAAGGAAGTGGCCTACCCTTTCTGGGCTTCGTAAAAACATGGAGATAAATGTTTCTCTATGCTATGGTATCGACCTCCTGGCAACAAGGGGAAGCTAAATGCAGAAGAGCTGTAAGGGCCTTGGAAGAAAGGCTGCCTATAAACGTAAGAGATTATTAACAACATCCAATAATCGTGCTGTCTGCTGACAAAAGTAATGACGCCCGGCGCTGGGCAGGGAGAGCAGCGCTGTCAGCGTGGCGGCAGCTCCTAGCTGGTTTTCCTCTTGGGCTCATTACCCTGCGTGCTTGTTTATGTGGGGCTTTGCCTCTGCAAACCAACCACTAATTAGTTCCTCCGCGGGCGTGCCCAGGAGGTAGCAGGAAGGGCACGGGGTGACAGAGAGCTGCAGCCCCAGGAAGGGGGGTCTGGCCCAGCCACCGGGGAGGGACGGGCAGGGCTGGGAACAGAAAGTTCTCCTGGTTCTCAGTGCCCACTTCTGCTGCTGTCCTGAGCACCTGGGCAGATAGTGTTCCCTCTCTGGGCCTCAGTTTCCCCACCAAAGCTGCCAGTGCAGGAAGGCGGTGAGGCGTTATGGGATTTGTGGCCCCGGGTCACCTTCTGACTTGCCCACCCACCCTTTCCTCTCTGTCCTGGATGCTTGGTGTTGGCACAGGGAGGTCACCTGTAACTCCCAGCCTGGGGAATCCCACGGTGTCTTCTCTGTGGCTGAGTCCTCTTGGCAGTTCCCAGAGCTCGGGAGTCAGTAGCATGTTGTGCAACTCTCTGAGCCTCCACTTCCTCATCTGTAGGATGGGGCTGTAGTTCCCGTCTTGCCAGGTTGGGGTGCTGGATCCTGGGCGCAGGGAGCCATCCTCGTCCTGCACGGGGTAAGGGCCCCTGTGGGGCCTGGCTGGGCTGCAGGACAGTCCTCAGCCCGCAGCTGGCCTGCGCGTGGCAGGTGGGAGAGACGCGGAGCCTCTGCCGCTGCTGTTTTTCACGCACTCGGGGCCTGCGGGGACTTTTCTCCCATCCCGGCTCCTTTGCCTCCTCTCTCTTTAGACGACTGCTCTCATTCTGTCTCCCTTTCACCACACAGCCTATTTTTAACTTTCGGCTTTGGGGGAGGTGGAGGAAGGGCAGCCGAGCGGTGTTTTTTCTTCTGTCCTCTTTCCTGCTCTTGTGTCTTTCCGCAGTCCTCCTTGGGGTCCTCCTCGGCCCTCCCATCTGGCCTGTCTCCTCCCACATCCTCTCACCCTCCCTGTCTCTGGGCTCTTCTGTCCTTGCCCTCATCTCTCTCTGCTGCCCTCCCAAGGGCCCGCCCCTGCCCCGCTGGCTTCCCCTCAGTGGTGGCAGGCGGTCAATAGTGCCTGTTCTTGCCACAGTCACTCTTGACTGCTAATGGCGGCCGACACTGGTGACCACTCCCTCCTTCTGGAAGCCTGATCTCCTTTTGGTGTCCACACCCTGCTAGGCATGCCCGTGGGTGCCGCTCCATCCCTCCCATTAGCTGCTGGGTGAAGTGGGCGGCTGTGGGTGCCTGTCCAGCGCCCGCCCTTCCACCCTCTTTGCCTACCAACACCGGGTTTTCCTCCACCCCCTCCCCACCTAGCCTCAGTCCCTATTGTTCCGGTGAGGCTGACCCACCTCCTGGATTCAGAGATGCGATGTGACCAGGCCGGGCCAGTGTGAGCCCAGTCTAGGATTTTGCTGAGAAGGAAAAGGGGTCTTCCCTGTTGGCTGTGTGGTAGGATGTCAGCTTGGAGCTGCCCAGGCATCTTGGCCACTGTGGGGAGACCCTGCTCGAGGAAGAGGACAACAGGGAGGAAAATAGAGCCAACTTTTGGAAGGAGGAGAGGTTCCCAAGCTCTAGACTGAGCACCTGGATCCAATTGTTCCTGATTTTGATGTTTCAGTCACATGAACTGATATTTTTTTCCTTAAGCCATTTGGAGTTTGTTATTTGGTACTAGTAACTGCAAGAGTCCTGGCTGGCCCGTTAGGGTTCAAGCCAACTTCTCTTCCCAGTCCATCCTCTGTCCCACAGCCCTGCCCTTCCCCACAGCTCCTCCTTTCCTGTGGCTGAGAATTCCCAAATCCCCAGCCTAGCTGCACTTCTGGACTTCCAACCTACATTAGCAGCTGCCCCCAGACACTTCTGATGGGATTCCTTGTGGAGGCACTGCAAATGCAACGTGTCCCAAATTATACTCATCTGCTGTCCTTGGTATTCCAGAGTTTTCTGACTTGGGGATTAGCAGTCCTTATAGTCTATCCATCCATCCATCCACCTACCCACCCATCCATCCAACCATCCACCCATCCATCCACATACCCACCCTCCATCCATCCACCCATCCATGCACCTATCCATCCATCCAACCCCCAAACCAACCTGTGCAATAGGCAGTGTCATTATCCTTTTCTCAGAGGCAAGGAGACTGAAACACAGAAGGGATGAGTACCTCACAGGTAGTAAGTGGACAGCCAGGAGTCCTTGTTACTCAAGCCAGAGACCTGGGAATTGTCCTGTCCCCACTCTTCCTAATCAGTCGGTCCCCACATCCTGCTGACTCTGCCTCTGAAGTCACTCTCAGCCTGGCCCGTTTCTCTCTCCGACCTACCTCAGGGCACCCCCGTGTCTTCCTGAGACTCGGCACCAGCTTCAGGCTCTGTCCCCCGCTGCTGTCTGTCCCTGTTTAGTGGGGCCTGCTCTGCTGGGAACTCCCCCGCGAGAGCCTCAGCACAGTGGTTGGGCCTCTTCGAGAACCTGTCCTGGTGCTGCAAGGCTGAGGCTGCGTGGGGACTTTCCCCATCTCATCCTGGAGCTCCGATCAGCACCTGGCTCAGACCAGGCGCTTAATACATGCTGTTGAACGACATGAGGCCTGAAAGATGGCTTGGGAACCACTTGGACTTGGCCATTGGCTTTCAGGATGACGTGCCCCCAGTAACGCTAAATGCCTCCGGTCACGAGGTACTCACTCCCTGGAGTCCACTCCATCCTGGGACGGCTCTGGCCCTCTCAGCAGACGCCCTGGCTGATGGGGGAGGGGTGTGTCAGACCCACTCAGACATCTGAGGGCCTTTGGTCAGCTGTGTTCATCCACCTCCCAGCTGTCAGAATCTCTCCAACGCCCCCTCCTCCCCAGTGACTTATGGGCAGAGAGCATCTGGAGCCGGGGAACCAGGGCACTTTCTGTAACTGCACCAGCCCCACCCAGGTGGGTGTCCCCAAGTAGGCAGCCAACTCCAGCTGTGCCACAGGCAGCAACAGCTGGGGCGATTTGTGAGCAGTCATTGCTCACGTCTGCTGTGATGGGTCTCTGGGCCTGTGGCAGGACTGGGGCTCCTTCTGGGGTCTGCAGAGGGATATGCCTGAGGGCCAGGGCAGGCCTGGGAGGCCCGGGTTCCTTTGAGGCCAGGCCGTGCGGCCCAGTCAGCAACACTGCCTCTGTGCCTGTCCCTGTGTAGGAGGTGCAGGTGCCGAGTGTGTGGCTGCCTCCGGCGGCACCGAGGTGTGGGCGGAGGGGCCGCAGGCCTGGGAGTGCTTGTGTGCAGCCGGGGGTAGGAGCCACAAACCCGGAAGGACTCTGGCCACGATAGGTCAGTGTGGCAGCCGCAGAGGTGCACCCCTCAGCTCTCCCTTCAAGAGAAGCCACCCCGGGGGGCATGGCTGGCTGACTACCCCCAGCTGCCACACCTGCAGGACCACTGTGGTGCTCACACCCGACCCTTCCTCTCCCCAGGCCGCCCCCTCCCCCCCCCCCACCGGCAATGGCTGAGCCCAGCTGGGCTCCTAGAGCCGGCATTGCTTGCAGAAATGGGATTCCTCTAGTGGCAGCTTTGCTCGGGTGTCGGCCTCCTGGCTGGGGCGTTCTTAGAGTGGTGCCGGGCCTCGGGCTCTTCCTCCCAGGCCTCCTTCCTGCCCCCATGCTCGCACCCGTGACAGACTGGCATCGTGATCTGTGCTCTCCCCGCCTTGTCCTGCTCCATCTCTCCTTTATCCCTCACACGTATTTCTTGGAGGACCCCAGATGACCCACTCACCATGAGGGGAGGACAGTGCTGCCGAGGTCCAAGGGGCTCCAGCACCACCCGTAGTGCCTGCAGGTGTGTCTGGCAGAAGATGCTGCCCAGAGGCAGGATGGAACTGCCATGGCAGCACCTCCAAGTCCTGGGGATCCTTGGGGGCGAGGCTAGGAAGGCTGAGTCCCCACTCTCAGCCCCAGCCTCGCCATAGCCCTTGGTCTCCTGCTGGCAAATATGTGCTTGTCTGGGCCCTGCCTGAGATCCCTGCTGGCCAACACGCCCTCTCAGTCTGCCTGGATCGTCACCTCCCGGAGCATCCTGGTCCCTGTGGGACCAACAGGATGTCAGGGCAGGAAGACCTTCGGAGACTATATGGCTCCACCACTTAAATGTACAGAGAGGCTCAGGGAGGTTAAGTAACTTACCTGAAGCCACACAGTAGGTCTGAAGCAGGCTGGCCAGGACCATGGCTTTGTGGTGGCCTGGCCTGGGCTCTTCTCCCCTCGCTGTGTGGTTCCCTGTGGCCTCCAACCAAATCAGAGGGCACTGCCTCCAAGGCCCACATGAGGGCCAGAGCTCTGGAGGGGAGGGCAGTGGGGCTCGTCATCTACCTCCCCAGCCCACAGTCCGGACCCCTCCTTCTGACACCTTGGGGCCTCCCCAGCCTGGCTCAACTGCCCCTTCTGGCTCTGCCGATCCTCTGGCTCTCTCAGGCCCACCTCAAGCTTCTACTCACTCACATGCCCTCCTGGAGGGCCCTCTCCTCCTGCTGGTGGCACAGGACCTGTCTCGGCCAAGGCTTCCCTGACCCCTGCCTGGAGTGCCTGGCCCAGGGCTTCCCTAGCCCTCAGCCCGCATTTCCTGCTTAGCACTTGGCAGGGCACGGCCCTCAGTGGTGTCCTCTTCTTCCTGAGTGTGTCCTGCCTCGGACCTAGCCCTGCGTGCCCGGAGTTGTGGGTGGAGACAAGAAAATGCACGGGCTTTGGAGTCAGACAGACCTGGGTTTGAAATGCAGCTTGGCTGGGGTGGGCTCTTCATGTCCCTGTGCCTCAGTGTCCTTGCACGTAAATGGGGAAATGAACACTCAGCTTGGACATTTGGACATAATGTACAGAAGGTGCCTGGGATGGCCTGACCCAGCGCTCTCCCCAGCTGGCTGAGCTGCCGCCCCCTCCCCTCCCCTCCCCTCCCCTTCCCACTGCAAGTTCAGGCTCAGGCTAAGCACCCAGGAGATGTTCAGAACCCAGATGTGGAACGCAGGAAACACGGAGGCAGCTCTGGGGAGGGGTCCGCTGGGGAGACAGTGAGAGCTCCGTCAGCTTGCAGCTGGGCTCAGAAACACTGATTCAGCACCAGCTTCCAGAGTGAGAAACTCTGCATGGCTGGGGGGTGGGCGAGAGGGAGGGGAGGGAGGTGGTGGGGGGAACAAGGGAAGGAAGAGACAGAGAGACGAAGGAGACAAAGAGGCTGAAAGAGACAGATACAGAAAGGGACCCAGAGGGAGAGACACAGAGTGACTGGCAGACAATGAGTCGAACAAAGACAAGGAGATGGAGAGAAAGTCAGCAGTGTGGGGAGGCAGAGCGCCAGCGGAGTGAGCGGAGCCAGCGTGCGGGTTCAGCAACTGGAAGGGGGAGAGAGAGAGGGGATCCCAGGGACACCAGTTCACAGGCCAGGTCCTCTGTGCCCTGCATGAGAGCGGCTGAGTTGGCCGTGGCCTGTGCGATGGGGGCTCTGGGGAGCTCGGGGAGCTTTGTGACAAGCCATTCACAGAACCCCTCCAAATGCCGGAACCCCTGGGGGGCTGAGGGCAAGGCAAGGACATTTATGGACTATATTTTGGGCCAGCAGGCCTTAAGGGCTAAGGAGAAGGAAGAGGGTGAGTGGTCAAGTGTCTGAGTCTCTCTGGGATGGATGAGTGCCCTGGGCATCCATTCCACTGCCTTGGCTTGAATGCCTCTAAGGTCAGGCAGCTCCCTCACACACATCCCCCAACCCCTGACCCCTGACCCTGGAAAGCCAGCCCGAGAAGGTCTTTGCTAGGCTGCCACTGTCCCCTGGCCTTGGCTGTAGGGCGTGTGTATGTGTGCATACGTGTGCGTGCACCAGGGCAAGCTGCGAGCCAGCGTATGAGGCCACAGGGCTGCCTGCGGAGAAATGAAAGATCTAGGAGCTTTTCTCTGCACCACCAAAGGAAGTAGGGCTGTTTCTCTTTGGGTCCCTTATTTGATCTCAAGCCCCTTCTGCCCCAGAGAAGGACTTCTGACAGATTCATTTATACTGAGATATTAGGACATTATTAATACTTGGTAACTTCCTCTAAAGAGGGTAGTTTTTAACCCAGAGCAACCCTGCCCTTGTGGGGGAGTGGCGGGCAGCAGCGGGGCCGCGGGAGAAGCTGAGGGGAGGGCTACTCTCCTCGCCCTCACTTCCACTGGAATCTCTCCACCCATCTTAACTGGAGGCTCTTGGCAGGTGGGGGCCATTTCTTCTGTGTCCTCCCCAATCAGGGCCCAGCAAAGTCCCTCCAGAGGGGCTCCCCATGAGGGGCAGGGAGGTTATGGCCAGCAAAGCCTTTGCACCCATGATCCACATCACCGAGCAAGACTAAGGTATAAGCCCCAGTGGTGGGTGGCTTGCTGTGTGGCCTTAGGCAGGTCATTGCCTTCTCTGAGCCTCCATTGCCCATCTGGGAAAGGCAGGGTTTGGACCGTATGGTCTTTGAAGGCTCCTCCAGCCATGGCGGTCCAAGGCTCTGGGCCTTTGACCCTACTCAGTTGCTGGTCAGCACCCAGGCCAGGCCCCAAGTGCAGCAGAACAAGGTGCATGGACTCCAGATGGCCCAGTGGCCCTAGACCAGCCAGGCCACCAGACTCCTTCATCAGAAATGACGGGAGAATTCTTAGAGCTAGAGGCCTTTAGACACTCTCTTGTCTGACTCCTCAGTGACAGGTGGAGAAACCAAGGCCTGGGTAAAGGGGTGGCTCACCCAAGTCCCCCAGCATGTTAGCATTGGGTCCACATTACAAACAGATCTCCCGCTACTCATTGTAGTTGGTTGGATCTGGGGGGCTCCTGGTGGAAGTGAAAGCTAAGATAGGTTCCGAAGGAGAATGTGAGTGGAAAGAGGTGGGCAGGGTGAGTGTAACTGGCAGGTCTTCCAGGGAGGGGCTCAACCCCTTCCACCCAGAAGCCAGCTGGGCAGGGACAGGGGTTGGACTGTCCACCTGTCCTTGGCCTGTGGACCTCCTTCACCCTGAGGCTCCACAAACCCCAGGCAAGGGCTGGTGTCTGCACTGGCCTTTCTGCATTTGGCCTCTGGTATGCAGAGATGGAGGCACCTCTCCCTGTGGCCTGCCCCGGGGCCAGCAGGTGGACTGGGCCAGACACAGCTGTGAGCCACCTGCGCAGCTGCCCCCAGGCACCCATCCTGCAACTCAGAGAATGGGCAGCAACATGTCACCTTAACGAGGTTGCAAACTTTCTTGTCACCCAACAGGTTGACAGCCATGGGCCACCTCATTCACCCCCAGTCCCTTCTGGGGGCCTCTCTAGGCTGTGGAGTGTGCATAGAAGGTGAAGGGTGTCAAGTCCAGTGGGCAAGATTTGGGGGAGGGGTGGACGTGGCCTCTGAGCTTTGGTCCCCAACCCTACCTCCCACTCAGCTTCCTACCCTCCTGGGCATCCCTCCCCTCTGGCCATGGATCCCGCTGTCCTTGAGTCTGCTGGGCCAATTTCCCTCTCGGATATCTACTCACACTGCTCCTGCCACCTGGAGTGCCCTTTTGTTTCCCCTTAATTGTCCAGATTCCTCCTTCAAGGCCTGGGTGAAGAATTCCACCTCCAGGAAGCCTCCTACAGTTGCCCTGGCGTAACCCTTAACCTCTGAGGCAGGTAAGCCCCTTTTGCTCACTCACATCAGTGACCCGGCTGGGCTGCCTGGGCCGCCCTGACAGAAGGACCTGAGGCTGCACCCAGGCTCAGCTGGAAAGAGTTAGGGATGGATTAATGATGTATGCCCGGGTCAGGGAGTAGAAGGCTGGAACACCTTCCTTGCATTTGCTCTCTCTGCCGAGGCCCCGGGGCCATGTGGCTGTTTTATTTTACCCTTTGTGCATGCTGAACTTCTCTTGTTTCTTTACCCCCATCCTGCCCAGGGGAGACACGTCCCCTGATGGCAGGTACCCTGCCTCTGGCTTCCTCTGTGTCCCTTATCGTGCTACGCGCACATAAAGATTCAACAATAAACTTCAGGCAGATGGAGGGCAGAGAGTAAAATGCTGTCACTTTTCCTGGAGTTTGGAGCCATTTGCAGAAGAGGGACCTGGGGCTCCGAAGGGGGAAGGCATTTTCTCACGGTCCCAGAGGGAGGGAGTGCCGGTAAGGCTCTACCAGAGATTGGAGTCGCAGTGTGTCTTCCCTGACCTGGGGGTGTCTTGCAGCCCAGGAGGGGCAGGGATCCCTAGGCTGTCTCTCCATAACCGCTAGCCCCACAGATGCCCCCCTTTTTTTCAT
The DNA here is from genome assembly GCA_963574885.1 of Lepilemur ruficaudatus. NCBI lineage: Eukaryota > Metazoa > Chordata > Mammalia > Primates > Lepilemuridae > Lepilemur > Lepilemur ruficaudatus. The sequence continues at coordinate 12,164 of CAUYRT010076902.1, forward strand.
CCGAGACTCTGAGAGCATTCATTAGTGCACTCTCCTCCCACACGTGGGATCCGCACCTGTCCTCATTCCCATTATACAGATGGGAAAATGGAGGAGTTCAGGGTTCCTGGCTGGACTCCAGGGCCCATTCAGTAGGTTGTCAGTGGCTGTAGTGGCTCTAGCTCCACATGCAGGCTGACCACGACCCCGCTGGGGCCAGGCCTCAGGCTTGTCGAGGAGGCGGGGCTTTCCCTATGAATCCACTGCAGAAAGTCCACACTAGAAAGTCACTCACAGGTTATTGATTCTGAGCCCTCGTGATGCAGATGGAGGAAATGAGGCCCAGAGAAGGGCATGGGCTGCTCCCATGCCACACAGCCTCCCTTGATGGACAGACAACCAGGTCCCCCAAGGCATGCAGAATAGAGGGAGAGCGGGGGCTGCCCACCTGGGCCTTTGCTGGGGCCCCACTCTGCCCAGGCCCAAAATGCTGAAAAAGAGACCTGGCAGAATCTTCTGGCAGCCTTCCCTGGGCCAGCATGGCACTAGTTATGCCTTTGATTTCCACCAAAGTGGGACGCGTTGAAGTCTCACTCATCCTGTGAGCGTAAGGAGGGCAAGACCCAGGCACTAAAGGAGGCCGTGCAGCAGGCGGGCCATGGCCTGGGCCTGGGGATCTGAAGTTCTCAGCTTGGCCACTAATAGATACCCTGGGGTGATTGGCCCTCTGAGCTTGTTTCCTTATCCCCCAATTGATCAGAGCATCTCTGCAGTCTTATCTAGCTTCACATTCTTACTATGGTGTAAATGACTGATAGTAGAGCCTTCCCTGAGTTCACTTTGGCACGAGGGGGAAAGGAACACCTGAAAGTGGAAGCAGGGTGCTAGAGGGTGCTGCAGGGAGGGGTTAGGATATAGTCTGGAGAGAGGCTTGGGTGCCTGGACACCAAACCTGCTTCTGAGCCCCTCCCAGGTTGGCCTGCCTCCTCCCCCTGTCTTCCCTCCTCGGCTTCCCCTTCTCTCCTCCTCTGTGCTCCTGCGTCTGCTGTTAATTCAGTCCTCTCCACGGCATGGTGCATTGTAAAGAGCTGGCCCTCCGCCAGATTTGCATTGGTGGTTTATTGATTTAATTAAGCAGGGGCTGTAAACAGCATCCCCCTCCTCAATGTGAGGACTGTCCACGGGGCAGCTGGCTGGCATTAAGACCCAAAGAGGCTGCTGACTTCGGAGGCATCCTGATTTAGGGACCTGTGATTTCTGTGACCTTCATTCCTCCATCCCCCTTGGATTCTATCAGAAGTGCCATCGCAGGTGGCAGTGACAGCTTAATCATAGCCCAGAGCCTCTGCCGGGGAGAGAGCGCCTCAGTGGACAGCGGGCGGCAGGGCCTGGGAGCCCTGTCTTGCGTCCCGCCCCACCAGCCTGGATCCCACCCCAGCCACGCTCCTCCCGCAGGTGCCCTGCCTGGCGGTTGGGGAAGGCTGTTCTTTTGTCCTCAACAATGGAGCCACAGTCCCGAGCCCCGTGGTGTGCTTTCCCGTGCCCACTCTTGCCTGGCATCTCCAGATGCCATCATGCAGCCCTCATTTGCTGCATCTGCAAAAAGGGCAGGAGTGACTTTAGGTGACCTCCGCGCTCCCCAGCTCCTCCCAGACCAGGGAGCATGGGCCTGGGGGACAGAGACCTGGGCTACTGCCTATCCTCGCCTGCCTCTGCAGCCCCGCCTCTTGGGGCTGCTCTCTTGGGGCCTCTGTCCCTCTGCATGTCAGTAAAGGGCTGGAGTCTGCACTGTCTAAGGTCCCTTCTAGCTCTGCGGTAATCTTTCCTCTTTCGTGGGGACATGTTCTTATGCCGAGGAATGCTAGGCCCTGGGCTGGACAGGATTCTCACAGCAGCTCTGCAAAATGGTCAGGGCAATCCCATCCCTACCTTAGAGATGTGCAGCTCAGAAAGGTTGAGTGAGCTGCCTCAGGTCACACAGTTCTTAAATGCAGAGCTTGGTTTGAGCCCAGCCAGTCCTAGGAGGGGTGGTGATGACACTGATGGATCTCCCTGGCATCCTTCTAGCCTACCTCTGTGTTAGCCCCTCCAGCAGCCACAAGGTCTCCTCCTCCCCAGAGCTCAAAGGAAAGGTCTGCCTCTGGGGAACATGTGGACATGGGGGATGAGATGCGGCTGGCAGTTTTTGGCCCTGTCCTTTGGAGAGGAAGACCCAGGCCCCAGGATGGTGGCATACAGTTGGCCATACTTTCCACTGGGAGCCAGGAGGCTGGGCAAGGACGGTGGAGTGCTGCAGAGGGGCATCTTTGCAGGAGTGGGGCTGGGTGCAGGTGACATGTCTTGTGGCTCAGAGCCTGACAGCTGGCAGGGTCCTTGGAGGCCCATTGCCCAGATGAGAACACTGAGGCCCAATGCCACACAGTCTGGGTGGAGATTTTCCTGGGAGAGCCCAGCCTGGCCCTCTGCTGACCCTCCCCGACTTGACACCCCTAGCCACCTGGACCAAGGTGGGCAAAATCAGCTTGCTGGGCCTCCACAGGGGTGGGGGCGAGTGGGCAGTGAGGTGGCACTAACAAGAGGGCAGGTGGCAGCTGCCGTGGCAGGGACCCGCCCCACAGGTCTGTGTTAACAGCGCTTGCCTCACGAGTTCACATCTGCTGGGAACATCTGGTCCGTCTCCCACCTCAGCACCGCCCACCTCCCCTGCCCTGCCCGGCCTCTGATGCCCCCTCCGCCCTGCCTCTTTATGGGGCACTCTCTGCTGTCTCTCCTCTCCCCAGCCTCTTTCCCTCTTTTCTGAGTTTCTTTGCATCTCTGTGTCTTTCTTTCTCCTCCCTCTTGCATTCTCTGGGTCTCCCAGAATTGGTCATCCCTGTTCCTTCCACTGGGCAGGGACCCCCTCCAGTCCCCAGCACCCACGGGGGAGATGTGATCGTCTGGGCTTGGGGTCTGCAAGGCTAGGTTCTTGGCCATTCCCTGACTGGCCTCTCTGGACCCCCACCTCTTTGTCTGTAAAATGGGGCTAGTAACAGTCCTCGTGGAGGGAGAGTGAGGGCTGAGGCTCCCATGTTCCACGTCCAGGTTCATAGTTACTGGCACAGCCCTGTCACCTGCCTGGTCCCAGGCGTGGAGGAGCAGCAGGACTCCTGGCAGCCCTGATCCGCAAGCCCTTTCTCTCAGCTCCATCCTGCCTGGCGGGCCCCACCCATCCTGCATCCCTGACAAGTGGTCATCACGCCTGGGGTGACGAGATCGTGGACAGGGTGGGTTGATGGGTTGGGGTCCCGGCACCACCACAAAGCTCTCGCAGCCTGTGTTTGTTCTTCTGTAAAATAGGAAGAACATGTCCTCCTGCATGGGACTGATGCTCATTCTGACATCCGTGAGAGCACGGAACCTTCCAGGGACGTCAGCAGGGCTCCACAAATAAGCTGACTACTCTTGTTGAACTCCCCCGGGGACAGGGAGCTCAGCCCTCTGAGGCTGCTCAGGGTGTTGGGATGGGCGGGCAGGGGGCCGTTCTGGGTGACACCTTGGTGTGTTGAAATGCTTCAGTGCCCCGAGGGGCTCCGCCTCCACCTGCTCCCCTTCCCGCCCACACTGCTGCCACCTCCCTGTGGCCTCCCTCAGCACGACCAGCCCAGCCCACGCCTGGCGCCTGTTTCCTGCTGGCTTGCACTCTCTCCCACACTGGGACCTTGCGAAAGCCTCCCAAGTACCTGCCCTGCCCTTTTGTCCTCTCTACTCCAGCTCTACCCCCATTTGGAGGGATTAAAAAACATGTCACTGGGGTATGTCTTAGCATAGAGTGCCCAAATCCTGAACGTATATATAGCTCACTGGATCTTCACAGGTGTATACACCCATGTAAATGCTTCATAGACCAAGATCCAGAACAAAATCACAACAGCCCAGGACGTTCCCTTGTGCCTTTTCCAGTCCATGACTTCCTCAAAGGTAACCTCGGTTCAGACTTGGGTCCCCCAGGGTTAATTTCATCTGTCCTTGAGCCTCAGAGGCACGGAACCAAACAGCACATACCCGTTTCTGTCTGCTTTCTTCCCTTCAGTGTCACGCCCGTGAGATCCTGACACACGGTCACACGTATCTGTAATGTCTTCCTTTTCATTGCTGTGTGGTATTTCGTTGCGTGGATGTGCCATAGTTCGTTTGTCCATCTGCAGTAGGTGGGCATTGAAGTTGTTGTCAGTCTGGGGCTATTACGAATAAAGCTGCCACGGCCATTTGCACACATGTCCTTTGGCCGTCACCTGCTTTCCTTTCTCCCGGGGAAGTATCTACGAGTGGAATTGCTGGGTTATAAGCAGGGCTGTGCTTAGCTTCAGTAATTATTGCCAAACAGCTTCCCAAGTAGTTGAAGCAATTAACACTCCCACCAGCGACGTGTAAGAGTTCTGGTAGCTCCACATTCTTGCCCACACTCAGAGTTTCATTCATTTTTAATTTTAGAGTTTTTGGTGGAAGTATAATGGTCTCTCATTGTGCTTTCATTTGCATTTCCCTAGTGACTGATGGTGACAACTTTTCCCACGCGAATTGGACAGCTGGATGTTATCTTTGGTAGAGCACCTGTTCAAGTCTTTTGCCTTTTTTTTCTTGATCTGAAGTTTCTCTCTTTCTCTCTCTCTCTCTCTTTTCCTTTTTTTACATGTTCTGGATTTGAGTCATTTAGCAGATATATGCATTAGTGTTACAGTTTTTCATCTTAATCACCCACTTTTCCACCCTCTCTGAACCCCTCACCTGCCTCTGGCTGTGCCCTCTGCAGGGCCCTCACCCTCATGCCGTCAGGGCTGGCTTTTCCAGACCCCAGTCAACACCCCCTCCTCTAGAACGTCAGCTCCTCCGCTCGTGGCCAGAGACTCTTGCAGTGGAGTTTCAAAGGGAGGGTCCAGGCGTGGCCCAGTTTGCCTGGGACAGTCCCGATTTCCACCTCTTGACACAGCATGGTTATTAATAGCCCCCCTGGAGGTCCACAGGGGAGGGGACCTGGAGATGGGCACCAAGGGACTGAGCGGGAAGAGAACATTCATTTCAGGGACAGACCTGGGTCCAGCCCTGACCGGCCTCCAGTGTGCCATGTGCTGTGAGATGAATCCCTCACCCCCTGCGCCTTCTGCAGAAGAGGAAGAATGAATCTCCGCCGGTCTCACTGGGCAGGTATAAGGGTCAATGAGATGTCAGATGACTGTTGCAGGAGGCAGCGCAGACGTGCTGCTGCTCATGTCCTCCCGCAGCCCCTCCTTGCGAGGGGGTGTACCAGGCACACCTGCCTGCAGCAGTCCCAGTGGGGGCAGCAGGGACCCTGGGAGGGGGGTGTCAAGTGTGCTCACAGTGCGGGGAGGCGTGTGCCAGCGGGGAAGACCTAGCAGGATATAAGCATCAGTTAAATCCATGCGGTGGCTAAATGTTCTTTTCTGTCCTTTTATGAATGCTTGAAATATTTCACAAGTAAATTTTTTTTCTTTAGGTATAATGACAAATAAAAATTGTGTATACTTACGGCGTAAAATGGGATGTTTGTTTATGTGTATACATTGTGAATTGATTACTATAATCAAGCTAATTAACATATCCATCACCTCACATGGTTATTTTTTTGGTGGTGAGAATATTTAAGATCTACTTTCTTAGCGATTTTCAAGTACGCAATATATTATTACTAACTACAGTCACCAAAGCTGTAAATTGATTTCCAGAACTTATTTATCCTGTCTAACTAAAATTTTGTGTCCTTTGACCTATATCTAAATTTAATTTAAATTTGCTGTAATTATAATAAGAGCCTTTCCAGGGCTCTCGGTTCTTGCGAGGGCCACCCCTGGGCTGCTCATCCAAGCCACCGCGTGCTGATGGAGCGCCCCGCGCAGATGCTACCGCCTGCACCTGTACCCTTAGGACTTAGCGCCTTGGTTAAGGACACACCCCCCCATGTGAATTGACTTTGCAGTCTCTCTAGGATGACCGCAGGCTGAGGGCAGGTATGTGAAGGGCTGGGAAACAGTGACACAGCACCAGGGCTCTGCCAGTGGTGGTGCCAGCCTGGGGTGGGGGCGGAGGTGGAAGTGGCAAAGGTGAGCCCCACAGACTTTGAAACCAGAGCTGGGTCCCCCCCAGGTCACAGCCCTCAGGTCTCTCATTGTACCGGTGGGGAGGCTGAGACCCAGAGGGCAGAAAGAGCTTGGTCAGAGACATGTGGAAAACTTTGGGGGCCAGATGTCCCCACTGACTTCTTTTCCTACTTGCCCCCATCTTGCCAGGGAGTCAGGAAGCATTTTTCTGAGTTTCAGAAACCTGCAGCTGCCCAGCAAAGCTCCAGGCATATTTAACCTCTGTGTCTTGGACCCTGACTCCCAGACTTGGAGGTCCTTGGGGTCCTGGGAAGACCCCAGAGGAGCCCAGGATGAGGCATGGACAGCACCGGGTCTGGAGCCTACTCCCTGGGTACAGAGTCACGTCTCTCCCCAGCTCCTAGTCCGTGACGCTGGCTGTGCTGGGGGCGTTTACACTGCGGAAGCTGGCAAATGCCACCTTCTCCCAGGAAGGTGGGTGCTGACCGTTCACCAGCCTACTGCTGGGGCCACCCCCTCAACCAAGGCAGCTCCACTCGATCTTGGGTTCTTGGTGATGGTTCATCTGAAGGAGGGTTATGCTGCTTTAAAAAAAAAAACACACACACCTGAAAAATCATTGTTTTGGACCATCCTCTTTGTGTCAATCAATCCTGGGTAAACCAAGCAAACCTATGGGTTACGGACTAACCTGGACTAACTACTTTGTTTCGAACTGACTTCTGGGTTTGGGGCTATTCTGGGCTGGCAGGTTCCAAGCTAATCCACATGTTCTAGGATACCTTGCGTCTCTGGGCTAACCTGCGCTGTTTGGTATTAAAGTGTGAGTTCCAGGCTAGTCTGGGCTAACTTATGTGTCCTGGGGTAACTGTGGGTTCTGGGATACCCTAGGGACTTGCTTCAAACTCGTCTGCAGAATCTTGGGGGGTCTCCCTGTGTTTCTCCCAGAGACGAGGACGAAGAGCCAAGGTCTGGTCCCCATCCCCTCTTTAATGCCGGGAAAAGCCCTCAGTTTTCCTTCTGATAAGTAAGAACAAGCAGAAGCTACCAAAGAAAGCTCCTTCCGGGTGAGCACCTTGGGTGGCTCAGGAGGTCCAGAGCTGGCCTCCTCCTGGGTTCGTGAGGCAGGGAGAAGACGCAACCAGCTCCGGCCTCGGCTAGCCAGGGCCACATGACGGGAGCACTGTGGGCTCCGGGAAGAGGCCAAAGTATGGGAGAGCTCCCTGAAGGAAGGCAGGACCTCATTAAAGATTCGGCTTCCCCGAGTCTGGGATCCATTTTGGAATCCTTGGTGGAGAGATAGAATTTGAAGCTATGAAGTTAGACAGGCTTAGAGAAGACGTTCATGGCCTGTTCCCAGGGCCATTTGACTTCAGGAGGTCAGGGCTGTGAGGAGACAGGGGAGCAGATCAAGGCAGGTGCCCTGGGGCTCAAGAGGGATGGGGCGAGGGCATGGGCTGGGGGGAGTTAGAAAGGCAGAGAGGAAGTCTGGGAAATGAAGTTCAGCCTGACTCGTGAAGGGCTCTGATCGTCAGCACAGGGAAGGGTTACTTCATTCCATCGGCAACAGGGAGCCATTGAGGGTTGGTGAGCAGAAGACAGACGTGGCAGGCCTGGGGGCCCACTTAGTGGCTGAGAATAGGAGGGGGGCCTGGGGGTGGTGACTAGGCTGTGCCCAGGCTAGGGACTCCACATAAATTCAAGGTTTTGAGTGACCTTGGGCTTCAGCTTCCTTTTCTGCAAAGTGGGGCAAGAATCCTAACCTTGAGTAACAGGGCCGTTTTGTGGGGGACTATGATGTACCCCGTCTTCTCCCGGCACCACAGCCTGCCGGTTGGACACTGGCCACTAGGTGGCAGCCGGACCCCAGCAGCCCCTCCCGCAGCCCAGGGCTGGGCCAGGACTTCCCCATGGTGACCAGGCTCGGTGCTGCCCCAGACCAGCCTACAGCTTCCAGGTGGGGTCTCCTCTCCCTCCCACCAGCTCCTGTCTTCTTGGAGGCCCCCAGGGGAGCCAGGGAGAATAAACTCACTGCCCACAATGCCCACACAGGGCCTCTCTCTGGGGCAGCTCTGTGCCAGGCATGGGGCTCAGGGGACACCCTTCATAGGGCTGTTAGATTGAGACAATAAATGCAATATTTGGGAGATATTATTCTAAACATTATTCATCACTAATTTGAAATTTAAATTTATCTGGCAACCCTGTCCCTGCTGTGCTGGCCCTCGTGGGGGACAAGGTCCGTCACTGGCACATCTGCCCTGAGCCCAGGGGTCTGGCCCAGGCTGTCAGAGAGGGAGCTGGTGTAGCCCGGGCCGGGCCCCAGCTACAGCTCATGGCCACCTCCCCTGCGTGCTTGTCCGCCTGCTTGTCCATCCTGTACCCATCCGATTCCCCCTCTGGGACAGGCTAGGCTCTAGGACACAGAGACCACTGGCCAGCTCGCGCACATCCTCATGGGCTCCAGCTCTGTCCCTCCAGGTCCAGCCCACTTGGCGTCTCTCTGGCCTTTGCAGAGCCTGCTGGTGGAGCCAGACGGAGTCCCTGGCTCCTGCCTGCTCTGGGCACCCTGTCCTTTGCTTGCCCTCCGTGGTGTACTCTGGCTGGATGCATACACTCCACTCACCGCCCCTCACCAGGACTGCGGTGGCCAGAGGGCCAGGTGGCTTGGTGTCCCTGAGGGTGCTGGCAGTGAGCTTCACCAGGGTAGTCCCACCTGTGAGAGGGACGGGGAAGGGCAGGGGAGGGGAGTGGGAGGCAAGGGCGGCGGGAGGTGTGCCGCGGGCGGAGTTCTGAGGCACCAAAATGTCAGCTGGGGGACGGGGAGAGCCCCTCCCCAATGTGAGACACCACTCGTCCCTCTCCCCACCTCCTCGGGGAACACGGGGCTCTGGGATGCCTCCTGGAGGCCAGCTGGCCTCACCTCCTGCTGGCTGCTGGGGTGGAAACTGAGTCCCAGAGAGGATCCTCGAGCAACCCAAGGACACGCAGTTGCCTCCCATCTGAGTGCGTTCCCTGTGTCCTCCAGGCTCTGAGCTGCTCTGGGTCTTGGGCTTTGTGAGGCACCTTCTGTCCCTCAGGGGTCCCTGCAGGCCATCTGCAGTGGTGCAGTCCCCATCCAGAAGACGTGGCCTCATCCGCCCTCTTCACTAGGAAGAAAATTCACGAGGCAGGTGAGTTAGTTTAAAGGAACCTGCAGTCTTTTTATCACCTTGATGTCTCCAATGGATTTTGTTTCAGGGAGTATCTGTAAGACTTTAATTAAATCAGGAACTCGGCCGGCCAGCTTCCCTGCTGCTTATCAGCTTCTTAAGGCCGTGATTCATTACTCAGGATTATTTTTTTTCATCCCTGAAATAATCTTTAAAGGCCTTCTATCAGGGAGATTAAAGCCATAAGTCATACACGCCCACGTGGGTGCTTTGTTTTCTCTGCACATGGGCAGTGCGGAGCCACCCAGAGGACGGGGCCACGGCGCTACTCCAGCCTGCTGACCCTTGGGGGCCCCTCTGATACCTGGGCCAGGACCAGGATCCCACTGGCATGGCCCCCTGGCTGGGCAGGGGTTTGGCTAGAGGTGTGGCGCTGGGCCAGCCGGGGTGGGTGGGAGTGGGTGAGAAAGGAACCCCTGCTGTGTGAGATTTCTCCTTCCTTCATTTAACACGTGTTCACTGGGCCCCACTCTGGGCCACTCCTAGTGCTGGGTGCTGGGCAGAACAAGACAGACAAGCTGGCTTTGGGGGTACAGACACGATGTAAGTGATGACACTACATTTATTTCTCTCTCTGCCCCCTGGCATCTCCACCTCTCTGCCTCGACTCTCTCTCCCCCGTCTCTTTCTCTCAAACCACAGAAGCTAGGCCTTCTTTTCCAACAGGAGGCAGGACTGCTTACTGAGGTGGTGGCCTTCGAGCTCATTTGAATTATTCAATGTGAATCACCCCTGAGCCACTCCCTACAGGGCAGAGTGGTTTCAGTCCAGGTCCTCAGGCCCTTGAGGATTGATAAAGCCCCCAGTTCAGCCTCTACTGGGGACGAGGGCAACCAGGGGTGTGGAGACAGGAGGGTGGCCTGCCTGGAGGCAGCGGCAATGAGGACTCAAGTTGGGCTGCAGAGGACTTGGACCTGGAACATGACTCGCTCTTCTCTGGTTCCAAGAGCCAAAGTGGACCCTAAACCCTAGGGCTCAGGTGCCTGCCTTGCCTCTTTGGGGATAAAATGTGGGGTGCTGAGGCTCAGCGCTCAGCCAGACCTCCCTCCCTGTGAAAGTTCTGTGCCCACTGCCAAGTTCATTAGGCTGCAAGTCACACCCCAAGTGTCCATGGCTTTGGAGATGTCCCTGTATTTGTGCAATGTTGTTTTGAGTCACAGTTGCTGGCAGGGACAGCAGGCTTCCTCTGATTGTGGCTGCTGTGTGGACAGGGGCCAGGAAGGGGATGTAGCCAGAGAAAGTCTCATATGAAAGTCCCTGGTCCGTGTCACCGGGGACTCAGAATGCCACTGCATTTGCTAGAGAGTGGGGCAAGAGTAGCCCCAGGCACTGTTTGTGAGTTGATCGGCAAGGAAAGTGTGTGTGTGTGTGTGTGTGTGTGTGTGTATGTGAAGAAGAAATTCCATGCGTGGTATTGGGAGGACAGAGATGGGGTGAGGGGATCCAGGGAGCTGGGGACCTGGGCTGAGAGTCAGGCCCCTGCTCCTGCACAGGGCTGCGTCTGCCTCTGTGCAAGCCTGCACGTGACTCTCCTCCTTATCTCCATGTGTCTGTCCTTCCACTTCCCCAGGCCTTTGCGCACGCCCCCTCTGCCCTCACATGGCCTTCAGTCATCCATCCACCTGCCTGTGAGGTCGGGGCCCTTCTCCAGGGCTGATCTGTGCAGTGACTTGGCAGGGTCAGGCTCCCTTCGGGCTGTCAGTCTGTGAGGGCAGGACCGTGGCTGTTGGTTCACAGAGGGCCCCTCTGCCTGGCTCCTCCAACGAGTGTTGGCCAAAGGAAAAGACAAGCTGAGGGAGGGGTGGTGGCCACACCGATGGGACTGTGGAGGCACGGAGGTCCCGAGAGGGGCTGCTTCAGGTCCCCAGTGGCCCAGTATGGCCTGCCCTGGGAACAGAAGCACCCTCTCCTCTGGCAATTTCCACCCAGAATACAGAAGGTCTTGTGACACAGAGGACTGAAGGAACAAGTCAGGTTGGCTCGGGGAGGGATTAGATCTGTCGCCCCAGTCCTTTCTCATGACGCCACACGTGCAGAACAGGCAGGAGCACACGGGAGAGGCACCTCCCTCCCCGGGCCTCCCTGGCCTTCTTGGGGTGGGGCGGGGGCTGCACAGAAGCAGGTGGGGCCGGGGCACTGCTGCAGCCAGGGCCTGATGCCCTGGGACCTCCTTCACACCACATGCTGGCCATGGGGACAGACGCTTATATTTATGTTGATTTGTGTCACCCACCATGACTTCACTTTCTCAAACAAAACTCAAAAATATATGCAGAATTTTCAAATTCAGCCCATCTCCATTTTCTATAACATCTGCTCCCAATGCTCTGTTGTGTGCGTGTGTGCGTCTGTGTGCATGTTCATGTGTGCCTATGTGCCTGCGTGCGTGTGTATGTGTGTGCGTGTGTGCACGCGTGCACACAAAGCCCCTGGATTTTATTAGACAGTGACTGAGGTTCAGTGGCTGTGGGCTGCCCTGTGGTTCACGCAGGAGTTGGGGGTGAAGGCCGACCATGGAGAGGCAATTAGCTTGTGATCCTGAGGACAGAGGCCTGTCCTTGTGACAGCAGCTCCTCCTCACCCAGTGCTCGGCTGTCTTCCGTGCTCAGCGCCTGGTGCGCGCTGCTTCTGGGCCTCAGCAACCTTGCTGGGCAGGTGCCACTCTCCCATTTTACAGATGAAGGAGTGGAGATGCCAGGGTGCTTCATTCATTCATTCATTCATTCATCAAAATCTTTCTCATGGGCCCACTGTGTGCTGGGCCTGCCCTGTGGGGAAACGAGGGAGCTGGGCTGAAATTCTGCCTGTTGGGACCAGAACTGGTGCCTTGCCCTGTCGCAGGCCTTTCTTCTCCCTGCCCTGCTGCTGCTTGGAAGTGGGCCTCCCAGAGGGGCCTGATAGAAACCCCAGGACTGACCGAGTTAATCAGCCGAGGGGGTGGCAGTAGAGGCAGATGGGTCCTGGGGGGCTGGGCTGGGCCGGGTGTGGAGGCAGAGGCCCTTGGGACACTCGGAATCCAGCCCCGGGCTGCCCCAGCCCTGAGCCGCCCCCAGCAGGCTCTACTCCTACAAAATCCTGCCTGAAACAGTCCTTCATCCTCCTGCCTCCCCTGAGCCCTTGATTCCCCCAAATCCTCGCGCAGCAGCCCAGCGCCCTCAGTCCCTGCCTTGGATACAGCACGTTGAGGTTCTCAAGGCTCCGTTTGTCGTCCTGTGTGATGTCAACGTGGCAGGCGCAGCGGCGCAGGATGATAACATAATGAAACTGCTTATTTGTGTCAGGCTCGGGTTCCCATCGTGGTCTAGTCTCACTCGACTATGGGAGGGATGAGTTTTTATTAAATATTATTACCCCCAGTGTCAGCGGAGGGGACTGAGTGATGGCCTCCTCTGCCTCATGGGTGCTTCTGTGCCAGAATGTGCCCGCGGCAGATGCTTCCTTGGCTTGCTGAGGGGCGTGGGGGGTGGGGGACCCCAGGAGCGCTGAAGATGACTGAGGCTTGTGGCTGAGAGGGAAGAGCAAATTTTTGGAATCACAGTCTTGGCATTGAACCCTCAACTGCTCTCAGCCTCAGTTTTCTCATCTGTGCAATGGGGCTGAGAGCTGCCCCTACACGTGGCTTTTGTGGGGGCTAGTGGGATGGCGTGCGTAAGGCCCCGGCCCAGTGCGGCACGTGGCAGGCTGGGATAAGACGCACTGAGGAGGAGAGTGCAATGGGGAGGGCAGACAGGGATTCCCTTTCCCCAGAATACAAGCCGAGCAGCATGGGAAAATGCCCCTGACAGTTCATGGCCTGTCCTCCCCACCCCAGAGGGAGGGAAGCCTGTGGCATAGCGCTAGGCCAGGAGTTAGGGAGGTAGGGTGAGTGTCCTCAGGCCAGGTCATCTCCCTGAACCTCGATTCCTTCCTTTACGAAATGGGACAGCCTAAGCCTGCCCCTGTCCCCTTTTCTACAGCCTCCCAGCAGCGTGAGCAATGTCAGGGGGAAGCTGTCTGGGGAGTTCCTGGCATTGCTCACACGGAGGGCCACTGGCATCTCTAGCACAGCCAATGATTTGTTCTGCTCTGCCTGTCACGTAATAAAGAAGAAACTTCTGCAAGGCTTCCAGCCTGACACGATGTGTCCCCTTGGAGAGATTCGAGTGGCTTCCTGCCACACTGTTCCACCTGTCGCCTGAACCTCTGGACCTCGCTGCTCCGAGGACCTGGTCTTTGGTTGTCTTTTGGTGTTTGAGACCCTGGGATTCCATGCGATGGCTCCTGGAAGCCACAATACTACCAGCTTGCTGGGTGGCTGCTCCAACTTCAGCCTCCTTTGTCAAGTGGCTGGGACTGTTGGGAGGTCCGCCGTGATGGTTTAGAGACACGGTGGCCAGCATGAGCTCCCAGTGGGTGCTTGAGAAATCTCAGGTCACCCTTTCCTAACTCCTTCATCCAAAGCCTTCCCCTCCTTCAGCATCAGGTTCCTCATCTAGGGAATAAGGAGATTGGAACTGAAGGATGGCAAAGCATGAGACTGCACCTGGGGCGGCCCCACACTCTCTAAGGCCAATGGCAGACATCACTAATCAACCTGAGGCAGCCTCAGAATCTTTCTTAACCCAGCATCCGGGGAACCTGAACTGAACAGTTCATGGAGGGCTGGAACTTCTAAGGCATGAGTTGGTAAGGGCTGAGGCAGTTTTGAGGTGGGAATGTTTAGGAACCCATGTGGGGAGAGGATCTAAAGCTTGCTGCCTGAGAAGAGGAGGAGGAAGAGTGGGAGGAGGAGGAAGATGACATGCCCACGTGCCTAAGCCTTATTGTTTACAGAGCACCCTCACCCAGAGGGTGCCCTGTGATACAGGAGGGCCTGCTTGGCTGGGAGGTGCAAGTTGTAGGCTGGGAACCCCAGGCCTGGGGCTTTGCACCCCTGTAACCCTTCTCTAACCTTTGACACCAACCAGACTCCAATGCACATCTCTGCCACCATCCTTTCCTGAGGGCCTGCTCTGTGGCCGGCCTGGAGCCAGGCATGCACATCTGTGACCTCATTACTCCTCACAGCCACCTGCAGCCCCGTTTTACAGACGGGGAGGCAGAGGCTGAAATACCACGACTGGGTCCCCAGAGCTTGCACAGCGGGACAGGAGCGGAGCTGGGAGGGCCCCCAATTGCTCCTGCTGGATTTACCCCGGCCATTAGCCAGGTCTCTGACATCAAATGAATTCTATAATTTGTAAACGCAGCTGAGTGGCTTTTACAGAGGAATGTCGGGAAGTGATAAAAAATATCTTTGATAGATTTACAGAGCAGCTGAACACCAGCATCTTGCCTTCCTCTTGCTGCTCCAGGAGCCATGCGAGGCCAGAGCAGAGGCCCGAGAAGGCTTTTGTGGCTGACGGCCAGGCCTTTCATTGGCTTTTACAAGACAGGTTTACAGCATGGAGGAGACTGAGGCGGGGGTGGGGGGATAGGAGGGGGAGGGCTGCCTCCTCCTGGGGCTCAGGCAGGGTGGAAGGCAGACCTGCCGTGAGGCCTGGGGGACGGGAAGCCCCTACCTTCTCCTAGGGGCTCCTTACCCACCCTGCCAATGCCTGAGTATTCCAAGGGCTGGGGGCATCTCGGGGCAGGGCTAGGAAACTGAGTCCTACATCCTGGCTCTGCTGCAGACATGCACTGTGATCTAAGGCCCTCGGTTTCCCTCTCTGGGCCTCAGTGTCCCCGTCTCTAGTGCAAAGGTGTTGGACTAGTGCAGTAGTTCTCAATACCCACTGAGCATCAGGATAAAGCCGGGAGCCCTGAACCAAAGCTCTGCCCGGGGCCAGACCGGTGGGATCTGACTCAGTAGCTCCAACCTGGTGAAGGGTCCCCTGTGACTCTGGTGGGCAGGCCAGGGCTGAGAACCACTTCTGCAGAGAGAGGATCTCCAAGGCCATGGGCCAGATGGCTGGTGAGTCCAGGAGGCAGCAGTGCTGTCTGAGGTTCCCTTCTCTTGTCTGAAACCCACCTGCTGGGAGCAGTCACCTGGGCCCAGGTAGAGTGGGGGGCAGGGAGGCATGTTCAGCCCCCAGGCCCACTGTGGCAGGCTCAGCATAGAGTGGCGTCAGCTGTGAGTGAGTGGAGCAGCATAAGGGGCCAGGGATACCGCCCCACCCCCTGTGCACATGCCTTTCCTCTTTCCCGCATTTAATCCACTGCCAAACGCTCCAGAGCCTACCCTCTAGTTACCCCTGGGATCTGGACCTCTCGCCATCACTCCCGCAGGAGCTGCCCACTGCACCGCTTCCCCACCCCCGCCTCCCAGTGTTGTCCGACAGTGGCCAGAGTGAGCATCTGCAAACACAGACCAGACCCTGTACTTCCCATAGGCCGCCGCACTCACGCTGCTCTTGCCATCCACCCGCCTCCCAAGACCCCCGCTGCACTCCCCTCCCAGGAAGGGGCAGCTGGGGCCTGCTGGAGCTCTCAGAAGGAGCCCCAAGGACGTGGAGGGGTGAGGGCAGCGGGGTGAGAGTGGGGCTGCAATGTGGTCCTGATGTCCCTTCTCTGCTGGTCACCAGCACAGCAAGGCTGGACGTCACTCGCTGGAGAAGACAAGCCCACAGTGCCCCAGGGGGTGTGATCGCAGCCTCCCAAGGTCTGAAGGGCAGTGACCTAGAAGGAGCAGGCGAGCAGGAGCTCGGAGAGTGGGAGGAAGAAGGGGGGATGGAGAGGGAGAGGTGGCTGGAGGAAGGCCACCGTCAGCCTGCTGCAAGAGGAGCTTGCTGCCAGCTGCCTGATGTGGTGGTGAGCTCCCAGGAGCCAGAGGCATCCAAGCAGAGGCTGGTGACAGTGAGCTGAGGGGTGCTGCAGTTAAGCTGATGGCCTCTAAGACTCTTCTCCATCCTCTTTCATTCTATCCTGTCCCCGCCGTACACAGAAGCCACTGGGATAGTCCGCCAGGACGTTAAAGAGTAGGGTGACCAACTTTCTCGTTTGCCTGGCACTAAAGTTTTCCAAAGACGTGGAATTTTCAGTGCTAAAGCCAGGAAGTCTTGGGCAAACCAGGACAAGTTGCTCGCCCAATGAAAGCACCCTCCCAAGCCAGCAGTGAACTCGAAGTCCTGCAGAGATGCTCTGGACCCTCCCGCTACATCTCTCTGCACGTAGCTAGGCTGGCCGGAAGGGCAGACACAGAGTCCCCTGGGCCAGGAATGCTTGGTGACAACAGGCCAAGCTGGCTAGAGTCCCCTCTCCTGCTTGCCGTCTCTGGGCCTCTCTCTCCCTTCCTGTGGAATGGGGACGTGTGTGGCTGGCGCTGGAGAGGCTGTCCCCAGGGCTACTCATCAGCCTCTGACACAGGTGCACCAGTCCCTCCTTTCATCTTCCTGGCAAAGGGGCCCCTGCCCAGGGTCTTTCTTGCTGTGTGTGGGTGTGTGGGGAGAGGGCAGAGGCGGCAGGGAGCGGGAGCCGCGTGCTCTCTCCCAGGCGGGCGGACAGGGCCAAGGGAACTGCCCTGGCCAGTTTCCTTTGTGTTGCCTGCCCCAGCTGCCCATCATGCTGGCCGGGCGCCTCTCCATTGCTCCTGCCCAGCCTGCTGTGCCTCAGCGAGGAGGTGGAGGGGCTGGAAGAAGGGTGGGCTCAGGTGAGAGCCTCTCTCTGCTCATAGCCCCCGGAGGGCACAGAGCTGCACCTTCAGGCCCCAGTCTTCCCAGGGTGGCTGGACGGGGACTCAAAGCTCACCGTGGCTGAGCTTCCACCCTGGTGCTGACTGTCACCAGCCGAGCTGCGGCATGG
The DNA here is from genome assembly GCA_963574885.1 of Lepilemur ruficaudatus. Classification (NCBI taxonomy): domain Eukaryota; kingdom Metazoa; phylum Chordata; class Mammalia; order Primates; family Lepilemuridae; genus Lepilemur; species Lepilemur ruficaudatus. Next base: position 29,205 of record CAUYRT010076902.1, read on the forward strand.
ATGGCCCAGGGGAATAGCAGCCTCACCCAGGAGCCTGGAGACTCGGGCTCCATGCTGATCCCCCCCGACCTTGGGCAGACCAGCACCGCAGCCCTGGTGTTCTTGCTGCCAGCCACGGGGCTCGGGTGGCAGGCTCTGTGGTGCCGGCAGCTCGACTAGGGCTGCCTCTGGGCATGACAGCCTCTCTCAGGGCGAGTTCATGCCCAGCTCTCCTGGGGGCGGGCGCGCAGTCTCCGCTTTGTCACGTGCACCCTGAGCGACGTGCAGATTCTTTACTGGGAGTGTGCACGCATGCACACACACCCCTTCATGCAACCACACACACCCCCTCGCATCTCCAGACGCGCCATCTTTGTACACCCCCACCTCCATCTGCACACACCTTCAGACAGCCCCTGCACCGCACATCACATGCCTCACACCCTCACACACCCCTCGCGCACACGCTCCCCAGAACCACTGGGAGGGAAGTGATGGAGTGGCAAAAAGAGATGACATGTCAAGATGAGAAATTGCTGAAAAGTCTTGCTTGGGAGCGCCGAGGGACTTAGAGACTTTGGGGCGCTGCCGGTAGGGAGGTGGGCACCCCGGGCCCCACACCCTGGGCCTGAGGAGTCCTGAGCTGACAGCTCTGGGCCCGGCCCTGGCTCTGGTCTCCCTCTGACCCAGCCCTGCAGGGTGCTGGGGGCTCTGGTGGAAAGGTCACCTGGTCCTGCTCCCCGCCCGCATCTGGTTCCGGGCAGCGCAGGGCTCTCGCAACTCCAAGCCCCTGATGCGGAGCTTCAGGCCTCTTTAAAATGCAGGAGGAAATGAGGCGGAGAGAGCGAAGGTGACTGGCCCAAGGTTGTGCAGAAACCAGGAAGGAAACCAGATCTCCCCAGAGAGGCTTCGAGATGCGAGATGCGCTAGAAACAGCAGGGCCTCCGACAGGAGTCTTGTCTGTGCCTGCGTGGCCTGACCCTCTCTACCCTTGGTCTCAGCCACTCTCCCCGGGCCTCAGTTTCCCTCTTTGTCAACAATGGAGTCTGGCCAACCACCCTTCTGAGCCTTTTCCTGTCTCAACGCCCCCGAGAGGTCTGCAGTCTCTCTCTCAGCTGGCCGGGACACCTGTGTGCGCGGGTGTTGGGTGGGGGGCCTGGGAATGCAGTGCTGAACTGGGACCCCAGGGCCGGGGCGTGACTCTGCGATTGTCCCTGTGCTGCAAGGTGCACCCAAATGACCCTGCCTGGTGTTGTCGGGTGGCCAGTCCCTTGAAGGCCCCGGACAGGAGTGGGAGGAAGCCTGGAGGAGCTCAGGAGCCCAGAGGGTTCTGTGTCTAAGGACGCGACAGGAAAACCTTGCAGAGGAGCCCATGGAGGAAGAGCTTTCATCTGCCTGGGGCACCAGAGCATTTCACTCACCAAGGTCAGAGGTCTACCCAGGTGGCCTCAAGATAGTGAGGTTCACCGGGAGGAAGGCCGGGGGGCTAGGGCTGGGCAGAGCTGGGCCACTCCTCTCTCTGCCCTGCCTCATCCCCCTGCATCCCGGGCCTCTGCCTCTCCCGCTGCTCTGCTCCGTCCTCCACCCTCCTCGCTCTGGGCTCTCGCTCTAGTTCTGTCCACAGCCCTGTCTGACATCCTACCACCCCCGGTCTGCCACCCCTCGGGGCAGAGCCCTCGGTGCCCGGCCACATGCTCTCCTGGCTGCCTGTGGAGGGGTCACCCGTCCACGCTGTCCAATCAGCGCCACATGGCGAGTGTGGGTGGGACCATCATAGCTAGAAAGGGAGATGGACTTGGCAGGCACTCAAGTGACATGTGAGGACGTGGTACAAGGCTTCCTGAAGAGGAGGAGTTGGAGCTTGGACTTGAGGGAGAAGCAGGATTTCGAGGCGTGGTGGATGCTCTGTCCATAGCTCAGGGGAAGCTAGAAATGTAGACTGCGGAATGGCCTGCCTAGAGGGTCCTGGGAGCCATGGGTGGGTCAGGGCAGCGCAGGGTGAGAAGGGGCGGGCCGAGGGTGGGAATCTGTTGAAGGCCCGCATTGGAGGAGTGCAGTGGGGTCAGACCGTCAGTCGGGCAGCAGCCACTGGGGCTGGGACAAGAGCTGGAGCAGGGCTGGAATAGGGCTGTGTGTCCCCAAAGCCAAGGGGGTGGCCAGCAACATCAGCTGCTGTAAAGGGGACCCTGTTAAGAGCAGCCACTGTACTGTGGTGGGGTGTCACCTGATTGCAGGGGTGAGAGTATAGACTGCAGGCACAGCTTCCTTTGGGGGTTCAGGCGAGAAAGGGCCCTGATGCCTGAACACTCTGTGTACCTGAGACAGACAGCAAGAGGGTGGCTCAATGCCTGACTCCGCTGGGGAGTCTCGGAGCTGTGCCTGGTCTGGGCAGAGCCAGAGGGGCAGGGGGCCGAGAGGGCATGGGGTGGAGGTGCGGCTGCCTCAGCCCAGGCTGAGGGAGGACACTCTGCTGGGAGTGAGGCACCCCGGTCTGGGCCTCCACACATTCTCTGGGTCGCTTGAGGTGCCGACCCACCTCCTTGCCTGTGAGCTGGGCTACCCTGCTCCTGCCTCCCAGGGCCTTGGGGAGTGAAGTGAAGGGTCCCAGCTGAGCTCAAGTGCCTGAGGACCCCCATTCCTGCTTTCCGATGTGTGGAGTGCGGCTGCAAGGGAAGGAAGTGATCACGGCTTCTTAGCCATCGGCACTGAAGGTAAGGGCGTGACCTGTGTGTGGGGCTCCTCCCCCAAAGAAGCCCCAGGACACAGGGGACCCTGCATGGTTGCTGAGTAGAGGCGGGTCTCAAGTCGGCATGAGGCAGGGTCTCAGGGGGGTGGCCTGCTGGCTTCACTCAGCCTGGGCTCTGTAGATTGACCTGCTCTCCCGCCTGGGTCTCACCTGTCCTCCCACCTGGGTCTCACCTGCCCTCCCGCCTGGGTCTTAGCCCGATGGAACTGGTGGCTAATGGAAGAATTGTAGGCATCTGCTACGGGCTCCTGGGGGAGCTGGAGGTGACATCTTGAGGGAGACCCTGTGATAGATCCCATCAGTTGGAGGACCTGGCAGACTGGCTCCCCTTGTCCTGCTCCCAGGATTCCTTCTAAACATTAGAACAGGGTGGAGAGTTGAAGGACGGTCATGGCAGTTTGGGGTGCCAGGGGCAAGGCTCACGGGAGACGGCTGCTTAGAATAGGGGCATGCTTTGGAGCCAGGCCCCCGTCCTCTGCAGGGGGCCTCTTCTGTCTACCACCTGTCAGGACTGCCTTCTGCTCCCTTCCAATCAAAAGCCAGATGGTGGAGGAGAAACACCTTCTGCCCAAGGTCTGGGTACTCATTTCTGGGTCCCACCTCTCTGGGGGCCAGGAACAGTTGACCCTCAAGACCTTAGTCTTTCGTGGCCTCTGTGTATCCTCAAAGCTGCCCAGGCCCCAGCTTTCCCTGCCTGCCTCTCTGGGCTTCCGCCTGCTGGATCTGAGGGCAGGGGTGGGTTGGGATGAGGCCATGGCTCACGTCTCTGCTGTGCAGAGGTGTGCGGATCCCTCTTTGGGCCTCCTCCTCCTCTGAATCATAGTTTCTGCAATTGCAAAGTGGCAGCAAACCCCCTCCCCTGGCAAGCCAGTGTGCCAGGGTAGGATTGAGGTGGCAACGTGTCTCCAGAGTCCCTGGGACCCTCTCCTTACTATTGCTCAGCCAGAGACAGCTTCCCATGGTCATGTCTGGGAGTGTTAACAGGCTGTGACAGATGGCCTACCTGACACTAGCCATAACAGGTTACCAAAGACTTTCTACAGGCCAGGATACTTGAGCAAAATGAAAAAATGAGATTCAACAGACAGAAATGTTAACTCTGCCATCCAAGTACTAAAGGTCAATTGCTCAAGCATCAACTCGAAGGAAGTTTATGCAATATCTCCTTGAACTTTTGTTGACTTCACACGCACCGATAGCGTGAGCAGCAGCTGCCAAAGCTCTGGTACGAGCTCCTGCTTCATCGCCTGGTGGCATCTGTCCTGCCGTGCTCAGACCACAGCCCAAGGGCCTTACCCTTGGGGGAGATGTTGACAAATTGCTGTGTGTCCCCTGGAGAGGAATGCGTGGTGCCCAGGCCATGGGCCAGTCGCGAGGCAGGATGGTGACGGAACTCGGGAGTTGGACTTGGAGGCAGCATGATGGCTGTCCTCAAGCGTGTGTAGGTCTGTCCCTGGGAAGAGGAATTCCACCTGTTCCAGGTGATTCCTGAAGGCAGAGCTGGCTCCAGAGGTGGGAAGGGCCAAGAGGCAAATTTCAGCTCAAACGAGGAAGAAGTTTCTAGGTTACCACTGTCCCCCAGTGGCTGCTGGAGGCCCAGGGGCAGGAGTCAGGGTCTCAGCACGTGCAGGAATGGTGCTTAGTCACGTGTCTTGCACATCCAAGGTAACTGAAGGCATTTGGCCCAAAGGATTCCCAAGAAATGTGTGACTGGTCCCTGTGCTTGAGGGCTGACGGTATCGTCTGGGAGACTTGGCTCAGATCGAACACAAAGAGGAAGCTACAGCAAGGGAATGGCAAGATGTTGCAGGTCCGTCCCACCTTTCTGGAAGAGGTTGGTCTCCGTTAAGGCTGCCCTGCAGTGGCACAGGTTGCTGTGTGGACAGGGAGCAGCTGTCCTTGGAGGAATGAAACTGAGGCCAGATGACCTTGGGCGGGGTCGTGGAAGAGGGACTCCAGTGTCGGGTGTGAGGAGGGGGTTGGATGTGAACACACGACCTCTGCGGTTCCTCTGAGTCCAGAGTTCCTTGGCAGAGAAAAACACCCGCAGAACTCTGAGCGGCACACAAGGTTACCGAGGACGGAGCCGAGAGCCGAATATAGCTGGCGGGAGGAAGGCGGCAGCAGGCGAGGGGAAAGTAGGTCCTCCGAACAAATGAGGTGGGGCACGAAATTAACGAGGCTGGGAAAGGGCTGAGCTCAGGGACTCATTTTTAAAAACTGTCTTTTGGCAAGAAAAATGAGGAAAAGAAATTTGGACAATGGAGAAATAATGGAGATGGTAAATGTAGCTGTTGACCGATGGCCAATTGGCCGGGGAGAGGGGCCTCGTGGAGCACAAGGAGGAGACGCAGACCAGCAGGTCGGGGGTGACCCCTGCGTGCCAGACAGGAGTTAGGTGATGGAAGGAAGGCTGGTGACAGCAACTGCCCATGCCTCGAAGGCTCCCAGGCTCCAGCCCTTTAGCCGGGCCATTGTGTCCCCCCACTCAGGCACCGTGCTCTGACTTGCCTATCCCTGACCCCTGACCTCTGCAGGTACTGCTCTCACTGGGCACAGCCTTTTCTCCTTTTTGCCTTTCTGAGCTCTACCCCATGGGCTCGGCTGAGCCTCCAGATCTCCAGGAAGCCTCCTCTGATGGGCTCGCAGTCCATGCCCATTTCCGTTCTGAGCGTTGGGGGACATTCCACCTCCTTGGCATGTAGAATGGACACACACTCTCAGGGGTGCAGGCCCCGCCTGTGCAGTGCAGGGAGGTCAGCAGGGCAGGTGGAGAACAAGGGACAGACAGCTCTCTGCTCCCACCGTGCTGGCCCTCAGGAGATTAAGTCCCCAGAAGCCCCTGCCATGCCCTGTTCCCTGCCTAGGATGTGGGGTGAAGAAGGAGGGGCTGGAAAGGGCCCCGAGAGGCTGGCTGTTCCCTGAGCAGAGTGATGCCCAGGAACCCAGGCTGCCCCAAGCCCTGCCAGTCAGACTCAGCTTATCCTGTGGCCCTCGAAGAGGCACAGCCAGCTGGACAACTTAGGAGCTGTCACCAGGGCCCCAGAAGGCAGGGGGCAGGATGTGTGGCAGAGGCAGCAGGGCCCTCCACCAGGAAAGGAGACCAGGGGAGTAGGCAGCCCAAGGCCCAGCAGCCACTCCACACCTCGCCTGTTAATTGCCAGATTGATTTTGCATCCCAGGCTCCAAGAGGACCCCAAAATCAATCCCCTCCGTTCCTCACTTCTGCAGGCCGGGGAGTTGTTCTTAAAGCCGCAGCCATCCCAGATGCTTTGGCTAAACCCTGCTGTCTAAGAGCAGGCTGTGGGTTCCAAAGCCCACCAGGGCTGGGCAGGGGCACGTGGCCTCTTCCAGATCTGCTTGTCTCTGTGTAGGAAAAATCTTACCCCAAAGGGGTGTGGCGGCCCATGGGGCGTGATTGGAGGGGCGTTAAGAAGACTGTCATCCCCAAACCTCTGCTGCCAAGACACGCTCATGTCCATAATTCTGCACTAGGAAGTCAATCCTTTGGCTGAATTTAGGTCAACAGTCCCAGCTTCCAAAATATGGAGGTCCAGGAGAAGGAACACTCATTAGGGCAGTAGCATTCATGAGTGAAGGCTCTGGAAGCCTCGGGGTGTCAGGAGAGTCTGTGTGAGGGTGTGGGGAAGGGGCAGACATCAGGGTGTGGGGAAGGGGAGCGGCACCTGGTGGACTTGGGTCTCAGGTTCACTTTCCCCAGGCACTGGACTGAAAGGCCAGAGAAGGCTGGGCTCAGGCCTGGACCCAGGTGGTGGCTGCAGGTGGAGGGAGTCGCAAGGAGCCAGGCAGGGCACATGTGTGTGAGTCTGTGTGCACGTGCATGCATGTGTGTGTGTGTGTACATGTGTGTGCGTGAGTGTGAGTGCTGGGGAGGGAAGGAGGTAGCACCTGTGAGACACTTGGCGCAGTGACAGGAGCAAGTCTTACCCTTGCCCAGCCTGTGAGCCCATGAGAGCAGGGCCGTGTCTGTTGTCCTATCACTGACCCATCATGTGCCTGGAATGAGGTGTGTACCAGTGCTTGTTTGTTGAGTGACTAAATGGCTGAGTCAATGTGTTAGGAATCTCTGGGTGGCTGTCTCAGTCCTTGCTTGGCCACAGCTGTGCTGTGTGGCCCATGGTGAGTTGCTGGATGTCTCTGTGCGCAGATGCCTGGGAATAGCACTAACTGGTGCTAGTGACAGCCAAGCGTTGAGGGGATAGCATGGGCAGGAGGGTGCTGCCTTTTGTGGAAGGTGCCTATGGGGTGAACTGCTGGGGACCTGGGGCCTCTCTGCCTCTCCCAGGTTGAGGCTGACACTTGGGGCACAGCGCAGTTCTGAGGGGTGAGGCGGAAGCTGTCCCAGGCCTGGCTTGGTTGGGGTGGGGCACGTGGGCCGGCTCAGGCAATGGCTGGAGGCTCACGCTGGGTCCTGAATGAAGAGCCTGGTGAAGGCAGGGCAGAGCTGGGGCCAGATCAGAGGTCCCTCCAGGTCAGGGCCAGCGTCAGCCCAGGCCAGGGCAGCTTTCCCTCCAAGGTGAGCAGCTGGGAGTGGCTCTCCTGTCTTGGCCTCGTATGCTGTGAGCACCGGTCAGCTGAGGGGGTAGATACAGAGGCTTTCTGAAGGCCATGGCCTTGGATGTGTCCTCCTGTCCCCGAGGTGTCCTTGGGGAAGCTCAGAGCTGCTCAGGGACCCAGGGACAATTTGTCCTGTAAGTGTGTTGTAAGAGGAAGAACAGGAGAATCGCCCAACTGGCACTGACTCTGGCCGCTGGAGGGAGGTGTCGGCAGCATTTCTCATGCTTGCAGCGCGCTGGGTGGTTTATAACCCCCTTCCTATCTGGCATCTTTTAATCCTCTCTGCAGTCCTGAATGACAGACATGACAAGAGATGAGGCCCATTTTACAGAGGAGGGGAACTGTAGCCTAGAGAGGAAGCCTGCCCAAGACCACTCTGGTGGCAGAGGCAGGCTGGGGACGGTCTTCCGTTCTGATTTCCCAGCTGGTGCACCTCCACGCTGCTGCCTGGCCGGCCTGGTCAGTGACACCCACGGCCCCGCTGCCCGCAGACACCCTGCAGAGTTAGCATGCCCAGCCTGCCCCGCAGCCCTTGCTAAGTCTGTCCGAGTCACCTCAGTCATCGGCAAGTCACATCGCTGACATCACAACTGCATAAAATTAATTTATTTAGTTGAGGGAGGTGTTAATTAAGAGTTCGCATTTGTTGAGTCTCTGTAGACAGCTCTCGGGGGCTTCTGAGTTGTCAGTGCTGGTGACAGCAAAACCTAATGGCATCACAAGTTATTAATAGGATGGTTTGCGAGGGGGAGGGGCAGGAGCCGGGGCTGTGGAGGAGGGGAGGAAGGGAGCTGGGAGAGGGAGAAGGTGGTCCCCAGCTTCCGTCTCGCCAGGCCGCGCCCCCTCTGTAAATTGACTCAATTGCAGGCCTGGGGTTCACTGCCCGGCCCAGTGGTGCTCAGGGTTTGGGGGAGATGGTGAGCAGGCTGTGAGCCCGAAGGAAGCTCCCAGGCTGGCACCCACACTCCTGCTGCCATCCACATTCCCACAGCCCCCAGCGTTTTTCCCTGAGGGGTGTTGGCTCACACAGGAGCTCATTCTTTCCTTGCTTGCTAGTCCCCCTTACCCCGACCCTGAACATCTTGGGGTGCAAAGAGTGACGGGTTAAGCTCCGGATCCCCAAAGCCCAGCACGGACTTGGAGCTCTGGTGACGGAGGGTCCATGCATCCCCCAGCTAGTCTTCAGGTCTGGCCTTCTGCCTGAGAAACCCTGGGGTCTGGGCTGGGGATGGCGGGAGGGAAACAGCCCCTGCAGCCCTGCAGCCCTGGAGACCCGCAGCCTGCGGGGGTGGACAGATCTCTGCTGAGGAAGGTGGGTGTGTAGGTGTGGGGCACTAGGTGCGGGGCAGGCTTGCCTCAGTGGGGAAACTTCCATAAACTCTGCACAAAGACCCACCATGGTGGGGGGTGGGGAGAGCAGAGAAGAGGTTTTAAACTATTTTTAGCCAAACAATCATGGCCAGAAATCAGCCACTTGGTGTGATGGAAAGAACACAGCCTCAGACCTGCAGGTCTGTCCCTGACAGTCTCTGTGGCCTTGGGAAGATGATTGCTTTCTGGGCCTTAGTTTGCCCATCTGTGAAATGGAGTGACTGTGCTACATTTGGCAAAAGCCCCTCTAACGCCCAGTTTGCTCCCCATCTCCCATAGCCTGCACAGCCCACGCGGGAACAGCTGTCTATGGAGCTCCACGCACATTCCAGGAGACGTGCTGTACCCTTTTGCGCTTATCATCCAGAATGCCAGCAGCTTCCCCAGGAGGGAGGTGCTCCATTACCCCCACTGAAGTTGGGAAAACTGAGGTTCAGATGGGAAAACAGAGCCTAAGTAATTTGCTCGAGGACCCAGAGCCAGCTGGGTTTGAACCTCGGTGGGTGCTCTTTCCAGAATATCGGCCATCGCCATTGATCACCTGGGTACAGAGGAGCCCCTGGTTGAGATGCTGGCAGGGCAGGCAGGGCCGAGGGAGAGGAGGACAGAGCGTCCCCTTGGACTCCCTTGGCCCAACTCTCAGACTCCTGGAGCATGGGGGTGGGGACAGATTCTGAGGCCGACACTCCCTGTGCCGTGAGGGACTGTCCTCTTTTCTCGGAGACTGACTGTCATTAGTTAGAGAGCTGGCCTGACTACTCAGAGATGAATCAGACTGTCCCCTGCCCTCAAGGGGCTCACCATGGAGTGGGAGAGGTGTCCTATGAACAGCCATCCCCACGGTGGGTCACAGGACCTGGAACGGAGACAAGTTCAGGTCCACTGGGGGCTCCCCTGTGGGAGTGAGCACCTTTACTGAGGGGGTGGTCAGAAATGAATTCCCGAGAGGAAGTAGCCGTTGAGCTGAGTCTCAGTAGATGAATGGCTCTTGCCCAGGTGCAGGGGATGGGGCTGCCGAGTGAGCCTGCCAGCGGAGGGAGTGGTGCAGTCAGAGTCCCAAATGTGGGAAGGAGGTCTCCGGAGGTGAGATGGGAAAGGTCAGAGCACACAGGACATCCCACAGCAGCCGGCAGACTCTGAACCTCCGCAGGAGGATGTGGAGAGCCACGGGGGAGGAGGTGAGTGGGAAAATGGCACCCACATCCTGCACAGATCACCCCTTCACTTCCCTGCTCTGGGTCCTGAGGACGCTACTGGGAGTGGGGAAGAGGGAGGTTGAGTTTGGGTTCCTCCAGAGGCCGACCCTGAGACACAGAGTTAGGTGCGGGAAGCACTGGTGGGACAGGACAGCAACGGGGACACTACTAGGCTCACTGCCATGGTGGGTGAGAGGGGCCGGTCCTGCTGGGGAGCTCTGAGAGCTGGCACAGAGCGGGTACCCACCCAAGAGCGAGGGGCTGGGGGCTTACGACTAACGCTCGCCAGTCTTTCGTTGAAAGCTGCTCCCCGGAGGCATCCCTGGTGTTCCTGGCCTTCCCTACACAGTCAGCAAAGAAGAGCAGCAGTCAGAGTCCTCGGGCACAGAAATGAAGATGCCAGCAGTTGGCAGTCAGCCCTGAGACGGTCAGGGTGAGGGGTACGGGTGGCGCAGCAACAGTGCCTGCTGCAGCAGCCGAGCAGGGAGAACTTCCCAGCAAGGAAGGTAGAGCACTGCTCGGCTTCCGCAAAGCCTCAGTCACTCCGTCTGCACCTTTGCCAAGGCCTTGCTCAGCCTGGGGGCTGGAGCTCGAGGCAGGAGCAGACAAAGACTCTGGTGCTAAGCTCCAGCCTTTGAGATACATGGGTCTGAGTTCAAGTGCTGATTGCCACTTCTAAGCTGTATCCTTGTGAAAGTTACTTAACATCCTTGAACTTCATTCAGTCTTCTCCTCTGAATAAGGCGAGATGATAGTGACTATGCCATGGAATCGTTGTGATCAATAAATGAAATGATGCATGTGAGGTATTTAGCCCAGTGCCTTGAGTAGGCTATGGGCCCAATGAATGTTTATTATCATTATTACGATTTTATTATTCCAGTGAGACATTAAAAAGGGAGGAGCAAGATGCAGGCTTGTGGAAAACACCGCGAACTCACCAGCTCGGAGTCATTTTCAGTGGCCCAATTTGTCCTTGAGGGGTTAAAGAACAACAGACACATGTAGCATTTCTGAATATCATGGGCTCAAATTGAGCCATCGGCAAGGGACTTTATATGTCTGTGCACATGGATACTGGTTGTGACCGGTCTATGACATCTGTCTCCCCTAGAACTCAAAGATCAGCTTCAGACATTATCCAGTGATTCTTCTCCGACCCTCGGAATATCGCTGAAACAGACTCTGAAGACCTGGAGCAGAGGAAGGAACAGCGGGCAAGCAGTCTGGATTCTAATTCAGGCTCTAAAGTGAATGTCACATTCTTCGTCTGGAATGTGGCAATATCATCACACTGTCTCTGTTTCTTCCTAAGGCTGTTGAGAGGATCAAATAAGATCATGAGAAACAAAAAAGATCACGAATGTGGAATGCTTTGAAAACTATAAATCACCATTCAAAGTCCTTACTGATGGAAGAGAGCTGGGACTGGAGCCAGGTGACTTGATTCCTGCGTCTTGGGGCTTTCCAAAGGGTCTAAGTGACCATGGACACTGGAAAGGCCTTACATGGCATCAGGCCACACCAAGGATGGCTCAGGCTTGGCCTCTGGGGCAGGCAGCCTGGGAAGAAGACAGGGTACCTGGGGAACCCTGGTCCTTGGGAGGGATGCCTGACGTCTTGCTGGGGACGTCAGTGGGGGATGCTCTCAGCTGGCCCCTGGGGATGGAGGGAAGGCAGAGGAGGATGGAATTGGCCATTATTAAATCAGGAAGGGAGGTGTTTACCTGAGAAGCATTATAACCAACTGGGGGCATGTTTCCTTGTTTCCTTGTGGGCGCAGGGACATCTCAAGTTGTGGCTAAAGAGCCTCCTGTCCACACCCAGCCACTGAGACCCAGGGAAGCTGGCTCTGGCCCGATTGGCAAGACTAGTGGTCTCTTAGAGGCCATGTGGCTTTCTCTTCTTCCTGGCCATAGAGTGACCCACCTTCTAGCCTTTGATCTCAGCCAGACTGAATGCAGCCCCAGCCCCATGTCAACGATCAGGCTTAGTGTCTTACAATGTGGAGTCATAGCGGGCTGGAGAGGTTGTGGGCCTGGGGCTGGTGGTCCAGGAAGGGGGGGCTCTGCTTACATAAGCAGCTCTGGGCCCAGAATTCCATAGTCCAGGGAACCATTTCCACTATTTCCAGAGGGTGAAAGTCATGGCCCAAGTGAGGCAGAAACAGGAAAGAGTACCTACCCCAGCTTGTGATGTCCAGCTGGGATGTGTTCTCTACAAGAGGCCAACAATGTCCCATATTGCTAATGGGTGGAGAACACCAGACTAATGCATTATCACCCTCTCCTTGGCCCCATAAAATGTACCAAAATTGACCAACTTTCATATCCTTCCTGAACCCCACTTAGAATACAATGTCCTTATGGGGCTGGTTTTCATCCCAGGGGCATTTCGCTGTGACTTCTTGATTGGAGAGACTCCAGAAGATTCTCACTGATCTTTATAACCCTTCTTCTGTCTGAGAAAGGCCTGCACTGGGGACCCCCGGGATGAGACATGATTGGTGCAGGGCCAGGGGAGGGTAGTACTGAGAAGGTCTTGCACGGGTTCAGATGCTAGTTTCAAATGTTAATCTAGATTCAGGGACCCAGTCAAACTGATTCCCTAGGATCTTCTTTTATTTTATTTCTCAAAGCAAAAAACCTCTAAAAGATTGGCTCAGCTTGTGGTTTAAGTAAAAACCTTCAGATTTATGGCTTTTCCAGTTTTCCATCAATGGTTTGCATCCATTTAACACTCTGAATCCAGACTATGCTTTGTGAACTGAGACCACGGAGGAGGCCAGTTTGGAAGGATGAGGGTCTGGCAGCCAGAGGCTTGAAGGAGGGGGTCTGGGGGAGGAGATGCAGGGATGTAGTGGGGAGGTAAAGAGAGGGTATTGGGCAACCAAAGGGGAGAGGGAAAGGTAAGTGAGCCAGCGGCTAGGAGAGAGGGAGCGTGGGAGTTGAAATGAGAAAGAGAAAGGACAGAGGAAAGAAGCAAAAAGAGGGGAAGGAGAGAGGCCCAAGTGCATTAAGTTGTTGGGACAAGTCATGAGGGAAAAGAGAGGGAGGTGGGGAAGACGAGGCAGGGGAGGGGAGGTGGAAAGAGGCTGGGAGGGGTGGGGACTGGGGCATGGAGGTCCCAAGATCTGGAGTCCTTCCCCCCACCAGGCATCTGCACAGCAGATAAATACAGCACAGCTGGGCTTCTTTTCTCTTCTTAATTGACATCTTCGAATCTGTCCCCACTTGACAAATCAGGCCACTTATTATTAGCGATGACAGGGATAAATATCACAGGCATTCATTTTGCATCTGGACCCCTTGATAATAGAAGTCAACATACCGGCCCCTTTCCCCACTGCTCCCCCGCCCGCTCCCGGGGCTCCTAGCAGGGGAACTGGGGGCTGGGGCCAGGAGCTGTCCGTGGTTGTGTGGTGCTGAAAGCATCTACACCTCGCCCCCACAGAAAACCAACAGACAGGAACTGTGCACCGTCTGAGTGGTGCTGAAACCCTAAACCCCAGCCCCTCTCTGGCTCCAAGGAGCAAGTTGGGCAGCTGAGAACTGTCTGCAACATGTGTACTGTTGAAAGTATCTACTGACCCCAGGGCTGGAGTGGCAGGGTGCCTCTCCTCCCCACAGAACACAATGACTTCTGGCATGGAGTGGGCAATGGCTTAAACTTACCATGCCTGGCCATGGTTCTAGAACACCTGGATGGCTTTAAGCATGTCCCTTCTGCTCTCTGGGGCTCAGGATTTCCACCTGTAACATGAAAGGTTGGATTAGATGTTCTTTCAGGGCCCTCTAAGCTCTAGCTTTTTTCTGTTACCAAAACCCTTTAATAGATTCCCTCTGCTTATAGGATCAAGCTATAAATCCCTTAACCAGGCCCTGAAGGCCCTCTCTGACCCCTCTCCACCTTCTTGAATTACTCTCATTCCAGCTAGATGAGCACGTGTCTGGCCTCAGACACACTCTTCTTCTGGGTTCCTGAGCCTTTGTCACCCCACTGCCCTACCCCTCCTCTCCACTCCTAATCTCTGAGAGAACTGACCATCTGGGCCCCTCACTGACCAGCAATGGCCTTAGGCCAGAGTCTATCTAGTGACCAGGCCGTGTCTCACATGGGTCCCCTGAAGTGCTCTCCAGGGCCAGGGACCTGCTCCAGGTTGGTGGTCAATGATTCGCTGGAGCTTCTTGTGACCATGTGTGTGGACCATGGGTGAGCACTTGTGGTATTTCATGGTATTTTGACCCCAAGCTCTTTTAATAAAACCATGATTGATCTTTCAGGACTGTCAGTGGTGGAAGATCCCTCCAAGGGGAGGTTAGCTGAGGCTTGTGGCACCCTCTCTGAGACAGAACTTTTCTGGAGTTCCCTCTCCATGCTGGCACTGGTGGGCAAGGCCACATTTATGTAGATGTGGAACCCCGCCTCATTTCCCAACGGAGTGGCCAGGACGCCCAGGTCATGTGCACAAGCCTCCATCTCTCTGTGTACTCTGAGCCTTTGGGAGTTGACCCAATACACTCCTTGTACTGACATCATGGCCACCTCACCTTCAATTTTAGGGACCTTTCCAAGGACTCCCACCCATTCACCCAACTAGAGCCCAGACTGCTCCATGGAGAAGTTTTCTCTCTGGAGCTCAGCCTTGGAGGATGCAACTTGAATTTATTAATGGAGATGGGAGAGTTTCTCTGCACACTGTTACAGTGCAGGTGAGTTGCCTCTCCCTCTGCCTGCTGCACACAAAGGGGCCTCCGTCTACTGGGGTGAGCAAGCAGGTAGGGAGGAGGGGCTCTCTTTACTCCATTAAATCCATGGGGAGCTCAACATGGTCCAGAGTGGGATACCAGGCATCCCTCCCTCGTCTCAGCAGGGGCACAGAACCATTTCCTGGTGGTCCAGAAAAACCCTTGGGAAGACACTGCTCTCCATTTCCTGGGCCTGTTATCAGCCAAAACACCAAGGCAGGTCTTGGCCTGGACTCTGCCCACTGCTTCCTGCTTGGCAGAGCCCCTGAAAGCCATGGTTGGTAACTAGAAGTTCCAAAATGGATACTGTTTTTCTAGAAGTGGCTTAGAAGGGGGAGCTGTGTTTTCTAACTGATCGGGCTGTGCCTGACAAGCCTGAGCCGTGGGCTCGGTGGCCTCAGGTCCTATGGGGGGATGGGCTCAGAGCACTTACTTTGTCTCAGATATACTGACATATTCTCAGAATCCCGGAGTTTGCCTTGTGGAGCCTCACTTCAGAGATCAAGGGGCTTGGAGAGGATCTAAATTCTAGATCTTTGTTTAAAGATGGGAAAACAGGCTTCCCCAGGAGGGGGGAGTCAGTTGCCCAAACTCACACAGCAGAGATCGATCTTCCTGGACTCCTGGCTCCCGGTCCCACGCTCCTCCTCCTGCCAAATGTGTTTGCGTTTTAATGGACTTGTGGGGGCTGAAGTGCCTCAGTGACCCCTCTAATGGTGGGGACATCAAGCATGGTGATAGGTGGTGAGGGAGCTATTGGGCTATATCCTGAGAGGCCAGAGACCCCTGCCTGGCAGAGATGCCTATAGCCTAGAGCAGAACTGCACAGGGAGCAGAGGGGTCAGGGCAGCCCTTGAGAAACTGCCCTCAGGGCTCTGAGCTCCACCATGCTGGTGGCAGAGGGTTGGAGGGTTGGTGGGGGTTGGGGGGCTCTGTTTGTCTCTGCACCAGGGCACGGATGGCTCCAGAGGAGCTAATGAAGCCGTCTTCCCACCAACACACCACGACAGTGATGGATGGCTCGTGGGGAGAAGGCAGGTGTTGGCACATGGCCCATTGGGCAGGGTAGAGAACAGCACGTCCCTCAATGTCACTGTGGGCCACAGTGACTGCCGGGCCCCCTTGGAGGGAGCGTGTGGGCTCTGAGGTATTGCAACATGGACCCTAGAAAGAGCTAGTGCCTCCCATAGCCCCCTGTGTGTGACAGGTAGACAGAATGTCAAAGTTAGAAGAG
The DNA here is from genome assembly GCA_963574885.1 of Lepilemur ruficaudatus. Lineage (NCBI taxonomy): Eukaryota > Metazoa > Chordata > Mammalia > Primates > Lepilemuridae > Lepilemur > Lepilemur ruficaudatus. The sequence goes on from CAUYRT010076902.1 coordinate 45,057, forward strand.
TTGTAACAACCATATAGTCCCACTCGCTCAGTGTCCAAGTGGAGACGTACAGGCAGACAGACAGCGAGTCAACCAAGGTCACACAGCAAGCTAAGGTCAGAGATGCCTGTGAAGGTCCTAGGTGGTCCAGGAGAGGGAGGGGGAAGAGAGGCCTGCAGGATGCATCACTGCATCACTGTCCTCCCCTGCAGAGGAAGGGGAGGACAGGGTCCCAGCTCCTTGCGTGGTATTAGAGGCCTTTATGATCTGTCCTCACCTTCCCTTTTCCGCACCCTGCAGCCCACGCCGGCTGCATTCCTCTCGCAAACTGAGCCTCAGCTCATGTCCCTGAAGGTAGGTTGTGCTCCAAGCCACTCCCATCTGTCTGGCTGATAATCTATGGGGGGCCTGTGCCCAAATGCTCTTTGTAGTCGCACATCCTACTTGGCATTCTGAACTCACTCCCCGGGCAAGGTCCCCGCCTGAGCGGCGTTCCATCACCACACCCCCCCCCCCGTTATTATTTTGGTAGAACCTTCCCAAAAAACTTTCTCTTCCAGATAGCCATTCCTGAAATTCTCGGAAACACTACAGCTAGAGATGCCAGAGGCCTGCTTTCCTGGCACGTGGGGATCAAGTCAGGCCCCTGAGGGGAGAAAGATCAAAGGGGAAAAGGGCGAGTGAGTCCTTGGCCCCTCTGCCAAGCCTCAAGCAGTTTCACCCCAACCTGGCCAGGAGTTCTTTACTTTCCACTGGGCCTGTGGCCTGCCTGTCCTGGCGCGGGCCTGTGGGATGTGACCGAGGAGACAGGAGAGAGAGTGGTCCACAGATGCAGTTGCTCCCTTGTCCTCTGTCAAGGGTTCCTAACAGTTCAAAGTCTCCTGTGGTCATTAGCTCACCAGACACATGCCTCCACAGCCCTGGGAGGTGAGCTGGGCATCATCAGCCCCATTTCCCAGATGAGGACACTGAGGTCCAGGGAGGGCGACTAGCCTGGAAGCATAAATGATGGGTGGCATTCGTTCACTTGTTCACGTCGATAGGTACGTACTGAGGCCCTCTGCTAGGTGCAGAATTTGCAGACCAGCAAGGCAGACACAATCCCTGCCTTCCAGAGCCTCTCAGAGGCCTCCAGTTCCTGCATCACTGGGTCTCTGGTCTCTGGAGGGATGTGCGTTGGCAGAAGCACTGTCTTGAGAGTCCTCTCTTGAAGCTCAGTGTCTAGATTCATACCTGAGAGTTCTTGCCTCTGCCTGTGAGGCTTCCTCTCAAACCAGCCCACAGCATCCTTGGGGCACCACCCACCTTCCCCGCCTTGGGAGCACCCATTGGTATCCCAGTGCCTGGTCTTCAGCTTCCCTCCTGTGCCCACCACTCATTGCTCCTGTTGTTCACCCTCACCTTTCACAGGAAAGGAAATTAAACAAGAGGAAATCCTGACCCTCACAGCCTCTCGGATGAAGGGGTGGGAAGTAAAGACCTGCCTCCCCCCAGTTTCCTGCTACCTTCGGGTGGCTACATGGAGACATCTGGCCAAGCTAGGGCGGAGATCTCCTAGGGTTTTGGAGAATGAAAGTACCCTTGTCTGGAGGCCACCGCAGCTTTCTCCCCCTCATCTTCAGCCCACCGAGGACAGATTTGTCTGGCAAAGTGGCATCATTATAAATGCATCAGCCTCCTCTGGATGCCTGCACCCATTCCTGCCAGCCCATTCAGGCTAGATTACATCTGAGGCTGTCTGGGGTAATTAAGTGACATTAGGACGTATCCCCCACCGTAATGCAATGTTCAAAGCCCTGGGCTTTTGCGTCCCAGGAGCCGCCACTGCATGGAGGCCGTGTCTGCCTAATGTGCCCTGCTGTGATTGCGGCTAATTACTCCACAGACAGGCCTCATTAGTGGCGGGTTTGGGCTGGAAGGTGGGGAGCAGGCTGCCTACCCACCTCCCCAGCCCACCGGATCACAACCCAGCCTCCCCTGTCCCTCCACAGTCCAATTTGCCGTGCTTTGCCATTCAGGCGGGATTAGAACAGGGCAAGGATGTTCCCCAAAGAAGGTTCATCTGGCTGAACAAGGTCATAGGCTGAGCTATAGCGCCTTCAGGAACTTTCTGCCTGCTTATTCAACTGGTGGTAAACCAAGGCCCAGAGGGGCTTACCGACTTGCCCAAGGGCATGAAGCACGAGTGCAATGTGCCATCTCTCCTAACCTGCCAGGCTCGGAGAGGTAGGATTGGACTAAACGGGATTAAGCGCAGCCAGGGCCCATGGGGATCCAGGGCTAATGGGGGAAAGAGCCCAGAAGTGCGCAGGAGAAGAGCTGGATGCTGCGTTCCCCAGAGCACCATGCTCTTCCTGGTCTCTAGGCCTTTGTGACTCCTGCCTGGAATGCTCTCCTGATGCCCTCTACCCTTCACCTTGCACCTGTCTGACTCCTTTCATCCTCCAGGTCTCACTTTCTCTAGGAAGCCTCCCCTGGCCCGTGAGTCTGAGTTTTGCGCTCCTCATGCATGCTCCCATGGTACTTCATACTTCTCCTTCTTAGCAGTCAGCCCTCTGACAGTCAATGCCTAAAACCCCGCATGGCTGTAGCACTGCAGGGGGCAAGCACCGAGAACTTCTTGTTCACGTGGTCTGCCCTGTGTCCAGCATGACGCCGACTACACAGACGGCCTCTGATAAGAATTAGTAGAATGAGCCAGGCGCGGTGGCTCAGGCCTGTAATCCTAGCACTCTGGGAGGCCGAGGTGGGTGGATCGCTCAAGGTCAGGAGTTCAAAACCAGCCTGAGCAAGAGCGAGCCCCCTCTCTACTAAAAATAGAAAGAAATTAATTGGCCAACCAAAAATATATAGAAAAAATTAGCTGGGCATGGTGGCGCATGACTGTAGTCCCAGCTACTTGGGAGGCTGAGGCAGGAGGATCGCCTGAGCCCTGGAGTTTGAGGTTGCTGTGAGCTAGGCTGACGCCACGGCACTCACTCTAGCCTGGGCAACACAGCAGGACTCTGTCTCAAAAAAAAAAAAGAATTATTAGAAGAAAGTGTTAATCGCTGATGGCTGCTTCGCCAGTATGGTGACTGCTATGGCAAAGACTGTTCGTGATCACTCACACCTGCTGATTGTATTTGGTGATCCCTAATAGCATCATACTGCCCAGCCTCTCTTGCTCTTAGGTTGGTCACATGACTCATTCCAGCCAATGGAATGTGAATAGAAAGTAAATATGTTACTTCTGGAATACGGTTAATGATTCTCTGGTGTGTTTTCCCGTAACCGCATCACCTACCTGGCATCTGGGGGATGCCAGGGCCATCTTGAAACTGCGACATGGTGGAGCCACAAGATGAAAGGAACCTGTGTCCCTGAGTCACTGCATGGGGAGAGACATCCGGGAAAGCTGTCTAATTTTTCACGAGTGAGAAATAAACCTCACTGTGCAAAGCTACTGAGATGTTGGGACTGTTGATTAAAACCGCTAGTGAGAATTGCTCCAATATAAAGAGGTTAAGCTTGATGGGATGCAAATAGGAAATGCCTTAATTTTTCCAGTCATTCCCTTTAAATTATTAAGCCTCCTTTTCCTGTCTCTTGATGACATCTTGAACAGATTCGATAGTTTTTGGTCACTGTTGGTTGCAAGAAGAGCCTCATTTTAGTAATTAGGACTCACTTTCAGGGCCTGTCGGTCTCAGAGCTTCAGTCTCACATCCAATTTAAAAGTTCTCCCTTCCCCACAGCACAGGTCTGACCAGCGGCTTGTGGACCAAGATGGAGAAAGAGTCTGTTTTTTTATTTTCTTTCTATTTTCCTGCCCTCCTGCTGCTGGTTCCTCTAAGGTCAGGGCAAAGGAGGTAGAGGAATAATAGGAAAAGGGACCAAAACCCTTAGGTCTCTGGCACTGTGGCTACTCATTGCAGGTGGCCTGGGTGTCCGGTTCCCAGAGGCTGGTGTTCTGGGCAGTGCTTTGGTGGGTCTTTTGGAGGTTCTACATGGACACCATGCGGCACCCTTCCCTGGGTGGGCAACGTGGAATGCAGCTCTGGGTGACCTCTCGCTCCACCCTCCTTTTCCCCTGCCCACACCCAGTGTCTGCCATCAGTCATATGTCCCAAGCCCATGGGAAACTCACACGTTCTTCCCACAATAGGAGTGCAGGCTGCGTCAACAATGTCCTCAGTCTGGTGTGACCTATGCCAAGGCGGACACCTGAAAGACCAGGGAGGTAACAAGTCCCAAAACGATTTTCATGGTCTGTCCCTTCCTAGGGGCCCTGTGGAGGGAGGAAAGAAGCCTGAAAAATAAATAGGGCTCAGAATTCTGATGCCTACAGATTCGCAACACTCAAGTCGAGGGGAGTTTTTTGTATCACAAAAGGATTCTTCTAACATTTACTAACTTGGAAGTTGGCTGATTGGGGAGGTTAGGGTGAGGAGATGAAAGCAATGGTCGATGCTCTTTGCAGGTCATGGGCTCTTTGGGGAACATGATGAAAGTCCCTAAAAAAATGCATGTGTTCATGTGTAGGCAGTATTTATCATGACATTTTAAGGCATCCCGAATCCCACCGTGTCTCCTAGAGAGGTTATGAAATCCCAGTTAATTATCTCTGAAGCAAGGTGCTGGCTTCCCCTGAAGTCTGAATTCTTCAATGTGGACCCGTTTTGAGACCCTGTGCCCACCTCCTGCCTCCTCCTTAGACTCTCTCCACAGCATCCCACCCGGTGATCTCACTCTTCTCTGACACACCATGGCAATTCCTGCCTCCACGTCTTGGTCTCTGGGCACCTCCTCCCACGGACGCGCTTTTCTCTGTGCCCCTCCAGGGCTCACTGTGGTACAGAGCCCGCCCCACGCTTCATCTCTGGAAACCTCCCGTGGTGGGCAGAATTCTAAAGACGTCGCTCCAAGATTCCTGCCCCGGGTTGTTCAGTTGACTATGAATCCAGGTATGCTGCTAAGGGACTTATCAGATGGAATGAATGTAGCTGACTAGCTGACCCTCAAATAGAGAGGATGTCCTGGACTGTGTGGGTGGGCCCATGTCATCATACAAGGCCCTCAGAGCAGACGAGGAAAGCAGCAGGGTCAACCGGAGAGTCGTGGGGAAAGGAGAAGGTGACACGAGGCAGGAGGGGAAACCAGAGCCAGTCGAAGGCTGGGGAGGATTTGACCCTTCATTGCTGGCTTTGAAGATGGAAGGAGGGACCATGAGCCAAGGCATGTGGGTGGCCTTTAGAAATTGAGAACAGCAAGAAAACGAGGACCTCAACTCTGCCACTGCATGGCGTGAATGAGCCTACAAACGGATTCACCCCAGAGCCCTGAGAAAGAAACACAGTCCTGATGACACCTTGAATTTGGCTTTGTGAATCCCAGAGAAAAGAACCAGCTGAGCCATGCTGTGCCTGGACCTCTGACCTATGGAATCATGAAGCGATAAATGGGTGTGGTTTTAAGCCACTGAACTTGAGGTAATGCGTTACAGCAGCAACGGAGCACTAACACATCATTCCCGGTGTATTAAAGCCACACAGTCCTTAACATATTGAGGGGTGGGTGTGTTTCCCCTCCCCTAGAGTCTTGGCTGCTTTGACCAAAGAGGGCAACAGAGGTGAAGCTGTTCCAGTTCCAGGCCCAATCTTTAAAAACAGGCAGCTCCACCTTGGTCTCTTGGAAGTGGGAGTTGCCATGTAAGAGCTTTGGCTACACTGAGACTGCCATGCTGTGAGGAAGCTCAAGCTAGTCACAGGGAGAGGCCATATGTAGAGAAGATGCCTGGCTGGTCCCCACTCCCAGCCATGTCATCCTAGCTAAGGCCACCAACATCCTGGAGCAAAGACAGGCCATCCCCACTGACCCATAGTATAATGACATATAATAATAATATATTATTTTCCTAAGTCAATAAGATTTGAGATAGTTTGTTATGCAGAAGTAAGTAACCAGGCCACACCATACCAGTTTCAACTCCCAGGGATCTCCCTCTTCCTTCAGGACCTAGAGCTCACTCATAGCGCTGTGCACACTTGCTTTCTGAAACTGATCTCAATGTGTCTGTAGCATGGAGGATCAGTGTCGGGCCTGGAATATCTTTTCTGCCCTGAGGACCCACCATCTGGCAGGTCGCACTGCACACTTGGAAATGCCAGGCTAGCTCAAGGTCCTCAGAGTCTGCACATGCATGTCAGTGTCTGGTAAACCATGGAAACATCCTTGCGCTTGTGCCCCTGGCCCAGAGCCCTTTCTGCATGGTGTGTGGCCGCCTCTCTCTTCAGATGCCCAGTGTCACCTCAAGGAAAGCTGTCCCCAGGGGCAGCAGCTCAGTTACAGTGAAGTCACTGTTGCTCTGGACATAGCCAAGGATTACTCCACCCACATCCTTGTGCACCCATGGGGACGTTCTTCCCTCTCTTCCCTGTTCTCATCTCCCCCTGGGGTCACCCCCACCCTCCTCAGGGAATAAGGAAAAGGACTTCCCCCCATCAGCCATGTCCCAACTCCCTAAAGTTGACACACACTCAGGGAAGCAGTAGGGGCACTTATGAAAACGAAGTAATGGATTAAAGCAAACCCAAAGACAGCCTTTGCGATCACACGTGGTTTTGCATTCCTCGGGAGACCGAGGGCAGAACCATGCCTTAGATTTCTCCTGGTCTCCAGTGGTGCCCAGAATGAGGCTGCACATTAACTAGGGTTCATTGATGAAGGTCAGTCAGCGTCTCTGAAATGAAATTGCAAGTCTAGACATCAGAGATACTCTACAACATGCCCTTTCTGGGCCTTTTATACCTTTCTCAGCAGGGGTCCTTGGTTCAGGTGGGGTCTTCTGTGGAAGTAGCATGGCTACTCTCTCTCTCTCTCTCTCTCTCTCTCTGTCTCTCTCTCTCTCTCGGAGTTTGGGGAGGGGCACAGAGCCCTGTTCCCTCCACCTTCCTCTTGCCCCCATGGCATCATCTCAGAGGCAGCTCCAGGGAACCCTAAGAGCCATAGAGCATAGTTTGAAACCATAGATTCATCCATTCTCATGGTTTTACAGCAAAACTATAGTGAGATGGTCTCTATGGTTTTATAGAGAAACTGAGGCTCAGAGAGGGTCTATGGCTTGCCTAAGGTCACACAGCCAATGGCAATGCTGGGACTAAAACCCCACATCTTAGCTCCCGGCACTTTCTTTCACATCCCACTGCCTCGGCCAGAATCAGAGAACCCTAGTGTAGAAAGGGCCAGATGGACCTCCAGGCTAGCACTCCTGGGATGCAGAAATCCCTTTTGCAGAAAGGAATTTGCCAAGCATAACAGCACCAGCTTGCATCCCCTCCAGGGATGGGGTACTCACTTCTTTCAAGGCAACCCATTTAATGGTGAGACTGGTCTAATTCTTAGAATGTTCTATTTTATGCAGAGCCCAGACGTATCTCCCTATAACTTTTTGTCCCGTGTTTCCAGGGTCAAGGTATACAGTTATTATGTATTCAAGGGGGCAGGAATCCCATATGCTGGCCCACCTCCTTGGGAAGTTGGCGGTGACTTTTGTGTGTGTGTGTGAGTGTGTGAGTATGAGTGTGTGTGTGAGTGTGTGTATGAGTGCGCATGTGCAATTGTTACTCCCCCTACTGGGGGGAAGCTGGCTGTCCCTTGACAAGCCTTTCCTCCACACCATTTCCAGGCTGCTGGGCAGGACAGAGGCTGCTGTGGAGGGTCAGGGCTTGCTCCTGCCAGGGCCAGGGCTGCAGCAGGGTAGCCAGGTCACTCTCCAGGCAGAGCCAGGCCCCTAGGTACAGTGGGGAGGGGAGGGGGCTGAGTGAAGGGAGGTCTCTCCAGCTCACCTGGCCAGTGCCTCCTCTGGTCTGCCTTCACGTCATCACCCTCCTCACCGAGCACAGTAAAGTGGACATCAGTTTGGGGGAAATGAAGGGCATGGATGGAGGGGGGAGGAGGCCAAGAAGAAGGAGAACTTCAGGACCCCCCAGAAGGAGTCGGCATCTCTCGTCAATCAGTATTTCCTAAGCCCTGGAGCGGGCTGAAGGGCCAGAGCCAGGGCCATTGAGGAATGCACCAGGCCCTAGTTCTACGGCAGTTGCCACGTGTGTTGTTGGATTCCAGAGGGTGTTAACAGCTGGAAGGAATCACCAAGGCCCTCTACTCCGTCCTTCCTTTCCTCCTCTCATGGTACAGGTAAGGACAGTGTGCTCCAGAGAGGGGCCTTCTCCCAGTCAGCTTCTCACAGCCATTGGCACGAGGCTGGGACACATCCTCCAAATTGAGGTTGGCCGTGACCTAGAGGAAGTGAGCAGCTTCCTTCTCTTTGGGACTTGAAGGGGATCCAAAGTCCCTGAATTTTCAAATTGTCTCTTCCCTCCCTGGACTACCAAGCAGACAGAGATTGCCACGTTACTCATGTCATGTCCAGAAGTCCCCTATGAGAAGGCAACTTTTTCATGAGGAAGACCCCAAATAGAGACCCTCAGCGGGAACTAGTGATTGGGTTAGACAGGCTTCTCCAAGGATCTAAAGAACTGCCACCAGGACAAGTACGTCTTGAAGAGTGCAGCAGAGAGAATGCCCCAAACATAACGCTATCATGCCACCACTCAACCTGGCCTCAAGACCCTACCACTGGTCCCTGCAAGACCTAACACCCTCCGTCTTCTGGGAACACCCCGCATGGGGCTCTGTAAAGCCTGATTGTCTAAGGAACACCCTGTAGGAAGCAGAGATGGCCCAATCACATGACGGGCTGGCCTGGCAGGGCTACAGTGAGTGTTCCCGGGGTTGGATCAGCACACATCTTAGTCACTTTCTGCTTTCCCGGGGATGGAGCCTAGTTCTGCTGCAGTAAGCACTAAGTCAGAAACAGGTGACCAGATGCATGTCCCCAGGGCTGCCAGCACTCCATAAACATAAACTGAGCCCCCAGCACTTCTTCCAGAGGGGCAGTTCTCCCATCCAATTCAGCCCAAACGTAACCCAACCAAGCTCAACTCCCTGATTTGTACTCATCGTATCTCAACTCCATCTTTCTACACTCAAACCCACCCAACCCAACTTAACCTTAGTAGAAGCCCAGCCAGTGGGCACCGTGTATGTTAAATAGTTTGTACCCTGCACAGAGGTGCCTGGCTGAGAGCCTGGTAACCACCAAGCCCCTGTTGCCCCTCTGCTGGGGAGATCTTGCCCCTTGGGGAGCAAAATAGGGATGAGAGGGGATGAGTAACCCTCTACACACACACACACATACACAGCACACTGCCCCAGGGCCTCCACCGGCGTCTCAGTGGGTTGGAGGGACAGTCAGATCAGTGTGGAGGGTCCATGATTTGCCCTCTCTCAGCCTCCCCTGGCTACAGGTTCATAAGCTAGGTGCGCAGCACACTTAGGAGACCCACGTGCTACTGTACCCAGCTCAGGGAGAGAGCCACAAAGAGGGACAGAGACACTGGACCACAGCAGCAAAGAGAGGCCAGGAGAGAGGGACAGAGGTGTGGGGCAGGGACAGAGAGATGAGGAGGGAGGCATGGGAGAAGGAAGCGTTGAAGGGCTGGAGAGGCAGGGGTAAATGGGTGGGGAGGTGACCACGGGAGACATCAGGTTTAACTGTGGGATGGCAAGGGTGCAATGTGGCCTTAGGCAGGTGACTGGGCCTCTCTGGTTCTCAGACCACCCCCTGCCCAGGAGGAGAACCTTTCTGATCCTTTCCAGCTGGCCAGGGATGGTGAGAGGCAGGGAGTGGCCCCGGGGTGGTGCCAGCACACCAGGAGGCTGCAGGGGGGAGGGAGGAAGAGAGGCACGGGTGAGGTGAAGGGGTTCTACTGACACCCAGGCCTGCTTTCTTCCCTTGAAAGGAGCAGCACTTACGCTCCTGCCACTGCCGTCTCCGTTCACACTTACGGTCAGGATGTAAGTGAATGTGCATACGTGTGTCTGCATCGTGGCTCATGTGCTGACAGATAAGTGTGACTGTCCCACGTGTCTTAATGACAGGCGGGTGTAAACGAGAGAGAGAAGGAGGAGTGTGTGCACATGTGCACGTGTACCATGCAGATGTGTCTTTGGGTGGGCTAGCGTGCATGTGTGTGGCTGTGGGCAGGCATACTGAGAGTTACAGGAGTGTGTGTGCGCGGTGGGGTGGGTGCGCATGTGTGTGCACGCTGCGGGTGTGTCTGTGCACTGCTGGACAGGAAGCTGCAGACAGACAGCAGAGATCGCTGCTGCGTCTGCTCTGGTGTGGCAAAGAGCCCGTCAGGTGGTGGCCCACACTGGGCCTTGAGGACACGGATGCTCCCCAAGGTGGAGGTCAGTGGGCGGGAGGCTCCTGGACTTTCAGGGGAGGCCTGTAAAGCCAGGAAACTTGCCAGCCAGGCAGCAGTCCGGTTCACTCAGCCCTTCACCTGAGTCCCTGTTTGGGTCTTTGCACTAAACCTGAGGGATTTAACCCCATTTACTGATGAAGGACAGGGGCTCACTTGTCCAGGGTCCCACGGAGAACAGGGCTGAGCTGGGACCAGGAAACTGCTCTTCTGGCTCCAAAGCCTGTAAGACTCTCCCTGCTCCCCCTCCCTGGACACAGATTGCTGCTGCGAGTGTCTGCGGACAGTGTGGATTATAATTATTATTTGTCTTGGGTGAGGGTGGCTGTGGGCAGCCAGCGTCGCCAGGGAAACCACACTGAGCACGCTCTTTCTCTAATGCGTCTCTCCTCACACCTGCTCGGCAGGTCCCTGGGCCCCCTGCATGCAGGCCATGTGCCTAGCTGGGTGATGCTGACTAAGCTGGCCCTGGCCTCCCTGGGCCTCAGTTTCCCCGTCTGTGGGTGGTCATGGTGCCAAAGACTAAGGGGAATGATAGATGGGGATGGTTGGCATATAGTAGGTGCTCAGTAAATGTTGGTTTCTAAGAAGAGCACTGCTCTCTCCCCAGCAGTGGGGACAGGGTGGGCCGGGGACGTGGGACGTGCCTCACCCAGCAGGCAGCTCTTTCTTGTTGCGTCTCTCAAGGCCCACAGATCGCCCGGGAGGTCATCTCCACCCTGCTGTGTCCCGGCCAGCTCACTTGCTGCTTCACATACCGAATCACAGCATCCCCAGGCCTCCCTGGAGCCTGAGGGGCATCCTGTCCTCCCTCCAGTTTCTAGCAAGATTCATCCCTAAGGCACAAGGGCAGAGAGGTGCCCTCCTACAGGGGATATGAAATCCTGCAGGGGACATGTTCTCTTTCAGGGTCTCATCTCACCCTAGGGAATCCTGACTTCCTTTTCTGGGTGGTCTTGGTCAACTCTTCCCCCTTCTGGGACTCAGTTTCCCCATCTCTAAAATGATGCAGTTGCTCCTTCCATCTCTCATACCCACGTGTCCCTGCGGGTCTTCTGGAACACAGCCACGCTAATGAGTTGTTCTGCACGCAGTTGGATTTGCTGACCTTTCCCTTTCACTGGGACTGGGCTGAGCTGACCCCGTTCTCTGTCAGGTGAGGCCACCCCACGCCGCTCAGCCAGCTCAAGATGGACGCCAGGAGGCCCTGGTCCGTGCCTAACCTTGGGCCGTGCATGCTGGTTTGGTCTCTCTGAGCCTCACTTCCTCATCTGTGAAATGGGGATAATGATGGGCACTTTGCCCGGCCCCTGAGGTCAAGCCAGGCCAGGGGAGGAAATCTCCATGCAGACTGTCATATGCCAGAGGAGCAGCAGAATATTCACTGGCCACAACGTGGAGATGGGCTGTGTGGTGGCTGAGAGTGTGGCCCCTGAGCCACGATGCCTGGACTGGAAAGTGGCTATTCCTCCCAGCTGGGGGCCCTGGGCAACCCCCCTGCCTCCCTGTTTGTAACATGGGGGAATTAGCAATACTCATGCTCATGGGTTGCGTCGAGGATGGACTGAGCCGTGCCTGCCTTGGTCAGCACGTGCCACTGTGGACTGCCACCGCGTCTCCCTGTTCTAGCACCAGCCTGGGTGTCCAATGCCTGTCACCCCCACCTGCCTGCCCTCGGACCTTCAGCCCCTGGGCCCTGCCACCCTCTGCCTTCCTCTCCTCATGGGCCAAACTCTTTCAGGCTCCCTCCTTTTTTCCCATGGTGCCACCCACCCGGCCAGCCCTCCCCATCCTGGCTGCCGAAAGCCAAACCATGCTTTAGTCTTAGTCATGCGATAAACACTTATTGAGTGCCTACTGTGTACAGGCCCTATTCCAGGCCCCAAAGCTGCAGCAGTGGGCAAGACAGGCCCAACCCTCCTGGCGCTGCCCGACCAGCACTGAGAGTCTGTTCTGGAGCTCACGGGGTGTGGGAGGGGAGAAGAACCAGGGACACCCCCCTGAAGGACAAAACCCCTGAGACCCTCTCCTCAAGGGTGTCCCATCGTGCTCTGCAGAGCCCTGGGGACCATAACCAGGACAGCTGGGGGCAGAGCAGAGGGGATCCAGGACTCCCACCCTCTCCTGCTGGTGTGTCTGGGACACTGGGATTCTGCACGCTGTTTTATTGAATGAACTCTGCAGTTATAGGAGGTTTTAAGAGCACTGCTCAAGTCCTATCCTCCTCAGTGCACAGGTGGGAACATTGAGACCCCAAAGGACTTGTCCAAAGTCATCCCTAGAGTTTGAGTCATAGGACTTCCAGGATAGCGTTCTTCCCACAGCATCCCCAGGCCCCCTTCTTGGGCCCACGCCCCTGGCCCCCACCCCTGAGTGGCCTGAGTCTAGCCTCTGGAGCTGCCCATCAAGTACAGGTCAGTCCAAGTGCCCCAGACCCTAGTGGACACCCAGTGCCAGCCCCACACTGTCAATTGATTAATAACGACACGATTAAGAAGGTAGCACAAATTAATTTCTGGATTGGGCCATTAGTGATTAATTAATTTCTTTGCTCTGGGAAATGAAGATATCCCTGACGAGCATGTTATCTAAATCCATAAAAGAGGAGAAACGCTGAATGGGCAACTCCATTAACGCAAACATTCATTCTTTTCCTATTTCCCCCTCTCTTGTGTGAGGTCTTCCCTCGCTTCCATCCCCCCACTTTTTTGGTGGGGGCAGCATCTATTTTTCCAAGGAGGGGTGGGGGCCCTTGGAGAGGGGGAGGGCCGCCTCTCAATACCTTCGGCAGTAATCAAAGATCGTGTGTGCTTACTGCAGGCAAACAACGTCCTTATTGGATGCTATTAAGGATACGGTTGCCATAGAAACACAGGATCTGGACCCACCAGGTTTGGATGCCAAACCTGGAACGTGCATTCTTCTGCAAGCTACTGGAGGCCTGCAAGTGGTGGGAGGAGAGAGGCGGCTGAGCTGGGAGGTCATGTTGTGGTCTTCCATACCAGCCGCTCCTTTAGGTGGTGGCTGCCTCCTTTAGAAAGTCCTCCCGGATTAGCACTTCTCTGTGTTGCATCCACTCTCCTCATCCCACAGATGGCACGTTGCCCAGCCAGCCTGACTCTGGGCCTCCTTCCACCCACTTCTACCTGCCTCCTGGACTGCAACATTCCTGTCTATGTGACTCCAGGCACATGGCTTAGCCTTTCTGTGCCCTGTTTCCTCATCTCTAACAGGGGGATAATAGTTCCTTTTTTCAGGCTGATTATGAGAATTTAATGAGATAGTGGATGTAAAGTGCTTAGCACAGTGTCCGGCCTGGGCTGAGTGCTTGATCAGTGAGAGATGTCATTACCATGGCAAGTGGGTGGAGGGTCTGCCAGGGGACAGGCAGGATGACTACGCCTTTCAGTGTGCCAGGCGGTCCCTGTCTACACCTGTTGTCTGGCATACTTGTTAACAGCACACGGAAGACACTTGCCAGATGCTTGCTACTCCCTGGGGACCTAGGGTGCCAGGCTCAGAGGAGGTCCCAGGCTGCCTGTCCCCTGCTGCTGATGCTGCTGCAGCCACAGCTGGTCTGGGTGGGGCCTGGAAGTCACCTCATTAGCTCAGATTCCAGGTCCCCACAGGAAACTTTGTGCAGGCCTCTGCTCTGGGGTCAAATGGACAAGAGGAGAAATGAGGGCTGCTTGCCCCCTGCCTGGCTCCACACACCAGGTCCAGTGGGATACTGGGGCCTCTCTGACCCAGTCAGCCCCAATTAGTGCCCTGGGAGAGAGGCCTGGTGGCGGCCTACAGGCCATGGCTTCCTGGGGTCCTGCACAGCCCACCCCATTCAGGTCCTGGCGTCAGCCCTGACTGTGCCCAAGTCCTTGCCCTTCCCCAGCTCATCAGCGCCTTTTGGACCATGCATTACCTGGCTGCCTGCAAACGCACCTCCTCGTAGTGCTGCACACGAGGTGTTCAAGGTTCAGAGGGCCACATGTCACCATTCAGAACCTCCGGCTCCCTACCTTGAAAATGGGTAAAACAATCCCTACCCAGCTTGGATCAAACTCCAGGATACACGAGAGAGGGCTTTGCAAACTCTAGAGTGATGTGTGCCCCATGAGTGGTGGGTCCCACTTGAGTGACTCCTAAAGCCAGACCTGAAACAGTACTGGTTTCTTTTTAAACACTTAGCTGCTGTAATTAGGACCGAGTTTCCATGGGAACAACATAACGCCACCGCTCACACATGTGTGAGCAGAGAGGTCACTCTCAGGGGTCAGGAGGCTTAAGTTGTTGTCTTGGTTCTGCTGCTGGCCTGCTGGAGGGCTTAAGGCCAGGTGCCTCGGTTTCCCCATCTGTCAGATGCCAAGTCTGTCTGTCTCACGGGTTCCTGTGAATAGTTGGACAAAGGACGGGGTTGCTGTTCATGTGGCTGAGACAAGTGAGGAGTGCAGACAAGTACTCCTGGGCTGGGGTGACTTTCCTGGCTTGGGGCCCTGACCAAGTTTCCCCACCCCTTTGTGCTTCAGTTTCCTCTTTGCCAAGTGGCGTTGTATAATAATATCTATGCTACAGACCGTGAGGGTTAGCAGTAAACTATACGAAGTGCTTGGCTCATAGTCAGGACTTGGCAAGCGGTAACTACTGCTATTATTATTATTTTTCACACTGACGAGGTTAAAACATTACCCAAACGAGGGACTTCATTTTCATTTCTCACGCAAGAGCTGTGCACCTTGCAGGCTGATGTGGGTTTGGTGCCCCGGATTGGGAGTGCAGAGCTCCTGGGTTCTAAGCCTGGGCCCTTAAGTACCATCATGATGTCCTGCCTCCCTGGCCCCAACTGAAGTTCAAGGTGATGAGGCCAGGGAGAGGAGGTGGGAGAGCCTTGTGGCCAGCCCTTGGCTTCATGTTCCCTTCCCCTCAATACAAGAATAATCGTCCCTAGGGAACCGGACTACATCCAGGAGTAGACAGGTGAGCTCAGCGGAGCCATTACCCTGAGTCAGGGACTAGTCATTTTGTCAATAGTGGCTAGAGCCAAGTGTCAGCCTCTGGGGGTAGTGGTTCCCCAGGGATTCCTGGGGTCCTGGGAGTTCCCCCAGGGGACACATTCAGTTTTCAGCAGTGAGCCCTGTAGTTAGTTCTCAGGCTCTCACAGTCTGCTGGGGCCCAGGGTGGGACGAGAAGGAGCAGAGGCAGGACCAGCCCTGTGACCTGCGGTCTGCGCGAGGTGTGAGTTCAGGGACCGGAACTAACTAAGTCGGTCACAAGGGGATTACAGATGAGCAGGGGCTCCTGGGGGTCATGGAGCTAAAGGCTAGGCTGGTGGGGGCTGGTTGAGATGGTCACAGAATCAGAGAACCTCAGTGACTGCTTCTTCTCTTCCAGCCACCCTCCCTGGGAGAGCCGAGCTCTGGAGCTGGGCAGCTGTCAGCAGGCTAGAGGAGAAGGACCCAGAGGAAGCCAGCTCCCAGGCTCCCAGGACAGCAGCCATGGCAAGGGGGCTCAGCATGAGCCAGCATGGTGTGGGGGAGAGCAGGACTCCTGGAATTGCAATCCTTATGCTTCTTAGAAAGTTCTCCTGCACTTCCCACCTGTAGGATGTGGGCATTCCACCAAGTCACTCAACCTCTCTGCGCCTTAGTGTCCTCATCTGTGAAATGGGGCCAGGGGTAACTATATTACAGGACTGCAGTGAGTATTTGATAGAATCATGTGTGTAACATGCTTAGCGTGGTGCCCAGCGTGGAGCAACAGCTAAAGAAACAATACAGCTGTAATCCTTACAGAAATACGCTGAGGATTTCAAAACACGATTCTTGTAAGAACACCCAGGTCAGTGTTGGCCACAAAAAGTCTCAAAGCCTGTTGGTTATGATCTGTTAGTTTTGAAAGGCTAAACCAGGCTTGGGCTGCAAGGAAACCTTAGCAGGGCAGAGAAAGTGGGCAGGGGTTGAAGAGGGAGGCCATCCGGAGGAGACAGGGCTTGCATGGCCACTTCCCTGTCATGCCCAGGCTTCCTCCCCTCAAGCACCTCTGGGTTTTAGGAAGAGAGGGTGTCTTCTGATGTCAGAGGTGTGACAGATGGACAGGATGACAACAAGGAAAGAGAGACAACCACTTCTAGCCATGTCGAAGTTACTGAGACTGGACTTCCTCTGCCTCCACAAACACCTGGAGAACCAGACAAAACATATGAATCAACTGCTTTCGGACATTGACGGTCGGCAGCTCTTGACTGTGAATGTTGAGATAAAGGAAACAAACAAGGTGGACCCTGTGATCACCCCAGCCCAGAGGCCCCATGAGATGGCACTGTAGCAGGGAGGAGCCCAAGGAGAGCTTCGTGAACACTCTTGGTTGAGGTGACGAGTCAGCACTTGGGGAGGCTGAGGCAGCTGGAATTTGGGGGGCAGAGGGCTGGATACAAGGAAGCTATGCAGAGAAAAAGCTTTGGCAATCTCCATAGGAATCCCCCGGATTCTGTTGCCAAATCTTAAGATGTGCATATTTAGGGTAAAATGTCACAACCTCAGCAAAGAATGACCAGGGAGCTCCGAGGTGAACAATTCCCAAAGTTTATATAGGCATAGAAGACATTAAGTTCTGACCTGTCAGAGTGGGGAGTCATGCCTCAGAAATAGGCCTAAACGAACTCAGAGTCAAGGGTATTCTAGGCTCACCTTAACTGAACTTAAAAAACAAGACTTTCAAGCATTAAACTGACCTAAAAGTAACCCAAACATATGCTAAAACAAAGGCAAAGACTTTTAACGAACTGCAATAAGATTAGCCCTCTGTAACATGAAATTCACAATGTCTACCATCCAATAAACAGTTACTTGACATGGATATGGAATCATTCATTCCCAACTCATTTTATGAGGACAGTATTACCCTGATACCAAAATAGATAAATGAAATAAAATAGAAAAAAAAATTCAGACCAATATCCCTTGTGAACAGATATAAAAATCCTTAACAAAATGTTATCAAATTGAATTTTAAAATGAATTAAACAGTTAATACATCATAAGCAAGGAAGACTTATCCCAGAATGCAAGTTTGGTTCAATATTTGAAAAAAACAATCAATGTAATTCACCATATCAAGAGACTAAACTGGAAGAACCATATGATCATTTCAAAAAATATGGAAAACTATTTGACAAAATTTAACATTCATCCATGATAAAAACTCTTAGCAACATAGGAATAGAAAAGAATTTCCCCAACCTGATAAGGGGTTAACATTATAATTGATAATGAGAGACTGAATGCTTTCCCCATAAAATCAGGACAAGGCAAGAATGTCCACTCATACCATTCCTATTCAACATTATTTTAGAAGACTAGCCAATGCAATATGGCAAGAAAAAGAAACAAAAGCATCCACATTGGAAAGAAAAAAAAATCTGTCTTTATTTGCAGATGGCATAATTGTCTACATATAAAATCCCAACAGAATGTACCAAGAAGCTACTAGAACATATGAATTTAGCAAGGTTTTAGGATAAAAGGTAAAATACAAAATTCAATTGTATTTCTGTATAATATTATAGCAATGAACAATTGTAAATTGTAATTTTAAAACATCTATTTGCACTAGCATAAAAATATACAGTATTAATACTTGAAAATCATTCTAACAAAATGTATTCAAGATCTATGTACTAAAAACTAAAAAATTGATGAGACAAATCCAATAAAACCCAAATAAATGGAGAGATATAATGTGTTCATGGATCAGAGGACTCAATTTTGTTAAGAGGTTAATTCTCCCCATATTATCTATAGATTTAATGCAATTCTAATAAAAATTACAGCATACTTTCTTATGAGTATTGACAGGCTGATTTGAAAATGTATATGGAAATACCAAGGACATAGAATAGCCAAAACTATTTTGAAAAAGAACAAAGTTAGGTGACCCAAACTACCATTTTTGAGACTTGCCAAATAGCTACCATAATCATGGCATATAGATAAATGAAGCAAAGTAGACTAGATATAATTAGACCCACACATATGTGCAAATTGATTTTTGACATAGCTGCTAGGCATTTCAATGGAGAAAAAATAGTCTTTCAAAAAATTATGCTGAAACAGTTGGTCATCCATAAGCAAAAACCTGAACTTTGACTCTTACCCCATACACAAAAGTTAACTCCAAGTGGGTCATAGGCCTAAATGTAATACATAAAACTATTAAATTACTAGAAGAAAACAGGGGAGAAAATCTTTATGACTTTGGGTTAGACAAACATTTATTATATTAGACATGGAAAGCACAGCAATAAAAAAATTCGATAAATAGAATTCATGAAGATTTTAAACTTCTGGTCTTAGAAACACTAGTAAGAAAGTGAAAAGATAGTCACAGATTTGGAGAAAATATTTGTAAATGACAAAGGACTTGCATATAGAATATATGAAGAACTTCACAACTCAGGAAGAAATAAAACAACCTAATTTTAAACATGAGCAAAATATTTGGACATTCCCCAAACAAGAGACCCAGATGGCAAATACATACATAAAAGATGATTAAGATAATTTGAAACCGCAATGAAACACCACCATATACTTATTTAGTTAGCTAAAGTTAAATTAACAACAACAGCAAAAGCTGGGGAGGGTGCAGAGTCGCTGGAACTCTCACATTGCTAGTGGGGATGCAAACACTTCAGAAAGCAGACGGACTGTTTTTAAAAATAATGTAAAATAACTTGTCCAATTGCTACCATCATCATGACATATAGATAAATGGAACAAAATACAGAGACCAGAATGAGACCCATATGTACGTGACCAATTGATTTTCGACATAGGTGCCAGGCAATTCAAGGGGGAAAAAATAGTCTTTCAAGAAATTATGCTGAAATGATTGGTCATCTATAAGCAAAAACCTGAACTTAAACTCTTACCTCACACTGTGCACAGAAATTAATCCCAAATGGATCCAGCAATCCCACTCCTAAATATCTACCCAAGAAAAATGAAACTATGTCCATAAGACACCTGCACACGGATTTGTGTGTCAGCTTTATTCCTAGGCACTGAACCCGGACACGGTGGGATGGGTGAGCGAGCTGTGAAACGTTCATGCCACGGAGGACCGCTCAGCCGTCAGAAGGAGGGAACTGGTTAATGCACACGACACCGTGGAGAGACCTAAAACATGGTCATGCTGAATGCAGGAAGCCAAGCCCCAATGAGGACACACGCAGGATTCCTCCACATGAAATTCTAGAACAAGCAAGACCAACTCTAGGTGACGGAAAGCGGATCAGTGGTCACCTGTAGCCGAGGTTGGGAGGACTGCAAACAGGCACGAGGAAATTTGGGGGCTACGGGAAATGCTCTACAACTTGAAAGCGATTTTGACCTTTGTTAAACTCCTGAGCTTCCACTTAAAATGGAAGCCCTTTACTGGCTGTAGGTTATACTTCAGTAAGGTTGATTCCCATGAAAGGAAAGGGAACGGCCATGGCCGAGGATCACCAAGTGCCAGGCACTGTGCAAGGTGCTCGCCAATACATCGTCCTAGACAGTGCCAACATCTTCTGACAGCTGGGTAAACTGAGATGCACAGACTCGCCAAGGCCACATGGCTGGAAATAGCAGGGCTGGAGACTGCTCAGAAGCCTCCTCCAGTGGGGAGCAGGGGCCGGGAAGAGAAGCTGAATTTTAGATCCTGTGTTCACTTCCACCTCAGATGCACACACAGGAGTGGTGTATTATCATCCCTCACCACTGTGCCATGTCCAGACAATGACACCGGCAAGGCAGAGGGGCGAGGATGAAGTCTTTGACAGGGTACCAGGCAAGTGGAGAACCACTTTTCCTATGGAACCTGGGGGCACATGCTGCTGCTCTGGGACTCAGTTTCCCCATCTCTAAAATGGGTCTTCCATCCTTACTTGGGCCCTGTTCTCCTCCCCCTTTGCTCTACCCCAGCAGTGTCGCCACTGCCTCATCTGCTGCTGGGTTGCAGGCGAAGGAGGAGGAAGAATCCCTTCTGTTCTGTGTTTCTCAGTACCTGGGTGCAAGCCTAGGCTGTCAGTAAGAGGCTGTGACAGGGCCTGGCCCAGGGTGCTGACTGGTGACTGTGACTGGGTCATTAAAGCACAACTGGGCCATTAAAAGCACTAGGGCTGGATGCTTTTTGGCGAGGCAGGCACAAGAGCAGTTGCTCTCAGAAGAAGACCCCCCCATCAGGGTCTTCTAATTGAGGCCCCAATTCATGCTGAAATCTCTTCTATAACATGCCAGACAAGTCTCTGCTTGATCACCTCTAGTGACAGGGAACTCACTCCCTCTTGAAGCAGCCTGTTCCATGAGGGATAGATCCAGTGGATAAACAGGTCTTCCTTGCTGTATCTGTCAGGGTCCCAAAAATCAGTGTCTGGGGAGGCTTAATAAAAGACTATTTGCAAGGGTGCAGAAGAGTGTGTGTGCAGGGGATGCCTGAGCCAGCACCATGGAGAATACCAGACGGGGAGGTTTATGGTTTCTGCACTGACAGCGAGAAGCCTCGAGAGGTTTCGGACAGAACGATTTTTACAATGAAGTTTGTGTTTGATAAAGATCAATTGTATGAAGGAGAGCCTGTGGGGGCAGGGGTGGGGGGCAGAGGAGGTGAGGCTAGAGGCTGCTGGGGTGGCTCAGATGAAAGCCGGCGAGGGAAGGACTGTGAGTGTGTTGTGGATGAGGAGAGGATGGGCGTGAGGAGCTGAAGCCAGAGGAGCTGAAGGAATTTGGTGAGAGATCACTCATGTGGGGGTGGAGAGGGATTGGGGTTGCTGCAGCAGGTGGGAAGAAAGCGGGAGCCGACTGGAATACGATTTGGAAGAGGGAAATGGCCTTTCCGGAGGGAGAGCTGGGGGGATGCTAAGGAGGACCCCCTCATAGTCTAAGCCTTTCGTCCCCAACTCCCACCTCCAACACTGGACCCAGGAAGCTGTGCCTTGGGAGGTTAACCCACGGGTGGACTGGAGCCTGCTTACACCCGCTCACAAGAACCAATTATGGGCCAGGCGCAGTGGCTCATGCCTGTAATCCCAGCACTTTGGGAGGCGAAGAGGTGAGGATTGCTTGAGGCTAGGAGTTCAAGACCAGCCTGAGCAGGAGGGAGACCCCCCTCTCTACAAAAAATAGAAAAATTAGCCAGGCATGATGGCGTGTGCATGTAGTCCCAGCTACTCAGGAAGCTGAAGTGGGAGGATGGCTTGAGCCCAGGAGTTTGAGGTTGCAGTGAGCTATGATGATGCCACTGTACTCTAGCCTGGGTGGCAGAGCGGGACTCTGTCTAAAAAGAGAAGAAAAAGAACCAATTATGCACATCTCTTCTCCATGCCATGCTCAGTGATGTCACATTGGTAGCTTGAAATCAGCCGTGGTGGGAGTATTTACACCATGGAAATTGGCAGACACTGCAGACCTGGGCATTTCCATCACTAGCACCACCAGCACCCCGATTGCCAAGTGTCAAGCAATTATCAGTACACCACCGAGCCAGAGAGCAGGGGCAGCTGTGAGTGCCTCCAGCCGCTAGGTCATTTGCCAGGCAAACAGCTACCCAGCCAAGGCCCGGCAGAGTGGCACCAGCTGCCTGCCAGGAACAAACAATTTCGGGGTGGACTGGTTCATATTTTGGGAGCCATCCCAGCTCCAGAGAGAGGGGAAGGTTTTCCTGGAACCTGCTTGGGCTCCCCCAGTCCCCAGCGCATTCTCACACAGCCTTTGGAGAGCTGGAAGAAGTTGGGGGGGTGGGCATTATGTCCCAACATTCAATCTGGGTTTCCTTTGATGGTAGCCCCTTCCCTGAGGGAGCCATGTCTCTAGGTAAACTGAGGCAGGGCCACGAGGTAAGAGTATGAGGAATTTGTCAGGGTTGGGAGGCTGGCTCAGGTCTCTCCACCTTCCCACCATGCTCTGGGCCTCTTCCACATGGAAAAGGAGAAGCGAGTGGGCAAGAGAGAGCAGAGAGTTGACCGCCCGCTCCCAGCAGACCTCCTGAAGGGCCCTGCCCCACTCCACCCGCTGCTGTGTGCTGAGGCCTGAGATCTCCCTGCAGGCAGCTCAGTCTCTGTGAGAAGGAGGCCGAAGGTGCCAATCCTTCAGGGTGGGTTGGATGGGGGAGTTGGTGGAGGGCAAAAGGCTGGGCCCTCTCCCAGCTCTCCCTCCCTTTCCCTCAGTCCCTGCCTCCCTGCGAGGAGGGCCCAGGAGGACTCTGGGGTGATGGATGGGTGGAGGCCGTGGGGAGCCCAGAGCACCAGGCAGTGTGAGGGGAATTAGTGGGTGCCCCTCTATACAGCACGCAATCCCGCAGACTCGCCATTTATTACCGGTGCTGTTATTAATGACACTAATAATGATGCTGACAGTGCCATCGCTACTGGTACCACGCTTTTGTTTTCATTCAAAACACACTCCCTCCAGGATCCTCACCCCTCTTTGTGAGCGTGACATCTAACATCCCGATGTGCAAATGAGTAAACCGAGGCAGAGAGCTGCTGTGTCCGATTAGCCACAGTCAGTGAGTGAGTCAAGGGGGGACAGCTCTGCCAGTTCCAAGTCCCAGGGATTTTAGCCCCAGACCAGGCTGCCTGCGTTCACCCTGTTTCCTATGAGCCTAGTCTACCTGTGTGTCCCACCAGTGTCTGGGCTTAACCTAAGGACCCTTGGACTGGGCAGCTGACGGGTTGGGATTGAAGCCACCTTCCCTGTCTGTGGGTGTGGCCTTGAGTGAGTTGTGTTGTCCCTGCCTTGATTTCCCCGTCTGCCACATTGGGGTGCCTAATATCCCAGTATGGTGGTGAGAGTTGGGACATTGTCCGGGCTCCTGAGCTGCACCCAAGTGTCCTTCCCCAGGTCAAAACTCAGCAGGTTGGGGCTGGGGATTTTTTTTCCATTTAGGCTGGGCTGGAAATTCCCCTGTGGCCTCCAGCACCGATTTCCCCAGAGCTGCCTTTTGTGTGTGTGAGCGGGAGCAGCAAGTGTGTGTGTGCGTGTGTGCACACGTGTGTGTGCATGTGTGTGTGTGTGTGCTGTCTGGCGAGGCCAGCGGTGAAGTCTCATTCTACATGGAGGGTCTCTAGGCGACAGGCAGCATATGAAGGGCTATGTGGGGAACCCTGGCCTGTCCCCGCCTCCTGCCCCTGCCACACACTGAATGAGGAGAAAACCAAAGGCTGCCCCTCTGCTCTACGGCCTCCAGGCCCAGCCTGCATGCCTGGGGCTCTGGGGAAGGAGGAGCCCCGCTCTGCACTAGGCACCTGCAGAGCTCCGCTCACCTGAGCCAGGGAGAGCCACAGAACTCGGTGCCCTGCTTCTACTCCCTGAGCCTGTCTCCTCCACCCCTTATCTACCCTGAGCGCTGTGGCCGGCCGGGGTGCCCATCCCTGCCTGCAGCCCTCGGTGGCTGCCTTCTTGTCTGGAGGGGCCCCGCAGCCTCTCAGCCCGCTCTCCTCTCATGGGCTGTGCACCAGCCGCCCTGGCTCTGGAAGTCCTCCCTAGTTCCATCCTCCCTCCTGCCACTGGGCCTCTCACATGCTGCTCCCTCTGCCTGGAACGCCTTTCCCCTCTCCCCAGATGTCATCCATCCACTCATTACCCTTTATATCCCATCACTAATGTCACTTGTTTTGGGAAACTTTTCCTGCCCTCCTCCCCAGAGGGGATCATTTTCTACTCCCCATTTCACATTCTGATGGCTCTCGGACGTCTTCAGGGCCACGTGTGAAGTTGTACGTAGCCATTCATTTGTGTAGTGATGGCTGCTCTAATGCTCGCCTCCCTCAGAGTGTAGGCTCGGTGACAGTTCGCAGTCTCTGCTCACGCTGAGTGAATGCCCAGCATTTAGCACCGTGCCTCACACACGGCAGGTACTCATTCCATCAGCCAACGCGTGAGTCAATGAACCAGCGTGGTGTAGATGCTTGGAAATGAAGGCACAATGAGGAAATATCACCAAAGTCCCATTTGTGAGAACCAGAAAATCACACCTGGTGACACCTGGTTCCACCCCTTACCTGGGGCAGGATCCCTGTTCACGGGAGCCAATCTCCACTCACACGCTCCCAACGACAGGAGTTTTACTCCCTTAAAGAGCAACACAGGAAGCCCATGAGGTCCTTACATGGTTTCAGACGTCAGTCTATGAAATACAGATGTCCCTAAAGCCTCTCCAGTGCTGAATTACTGGGACCTGCAGTCCAGGAAGTCTGTGCAACAGACACTGACAGCCTGGGCAGAGCAAGACTCCACCAGTCCATCTGTAAGCTCAGCGTGGCTGAGGCTGCAGGGCCTCCACCCAGACTCACTCTCCTGTCCATGCCTCTTCCTAACACTGTGAACTCTCAGGGGTGGCCCAGGTCCCACTTCCTCCAGGGAGCCCACAGGGCTTATTCCCTCTTCTGAACTGCTGCAACCTGAGCAGTCTGGGGCTCTCCCTGAGCCCTGTGAGAATGTGGGAAGCAAAAGGAAAAGTCAGTCCCAGCTTATCTAACCCCTCCTTTGATACATGAATTTACAGAGGACCAGGGAGGGAGGTGACCTGCCCAAGTCACACGATTACCTGTTGATTGGGAACAATGATGCAATTTTTAAAATTTGGGGTTATTTAAAAATTTTTTACCATCTTTGAGAACAAGGGGAAATTAACAGCCTCAGGAAACGTGGTAATAGACATCAGAAATCTTTTTTAAAAGAATGAATCCTTTTGACCCTCGGGATGCAATCTGAAATGGGCGCAAAGATTTATGTCCAAGGATGCTCATCACAGCCTTGTTTATGAGGACGAAGGACTGGAAATAGCTCACAGGTCCAACACAGAGATTGGCTAAATAAATTATGGGGCATCCATGTGATGGAATACCATGCAGCCATTAAAAATGAAGGCCCAGTAAAAGAATATTTAATGACGTGGTGAAATGTTCGCAAGATATTGTTAAGGAAAAAAAAAAAAGCAGGTTGCAAAACAGCATGTTCCGTAATGCCTCTGACTTTGATAAAACAATTATTAAAAAAGAAAGCCCAGGGCCCCAGAAGTTATTTACGATGTTGTTTCACTGCCTCCAAGACTTCAGCTTCATTAAGTCCTGTTTCAGCGTGGCTCAGCAGAAAGCATGGGAATTTAATGTATTCTCAGTCTGGGCTGTGCCACTCACTACCTGGGTGACCTTGGAGCTCTAGGCCTCATTTTCCCCTCATCTGTAAAATGGGGATAAGAGTCCTCCATTGGAATGATGTTGAAAGATATCAAATGTTGAACAAATGATGTTCAAAGATAGGTTGTGGTGAATTCTGCAAAGCCATACAGACATTGAGAATAATGGGTATATTATTCCCTAATTACACCAAGGATCCCATGAGGGTCCTATGAGGCGTGACATTCCTGTCTGTCACTCTGCAGCCAGTACAGGGCCTTACATACCGCTGTGCACAGGAATGCAGGTGGATGTCTCTGCCTGCCCCAGGCTGGGCTCTACATCACCTATGGGTTGGGAGTGAATGCAGCTGTAGGTGCTACTGAGGCAGGGGGCTGTCCAGGGCACTTCCCCAGACTTTGCAGGACCAGGGGAGTGGCCGCTGCCAAGGGCAGAGGGCACACCAGGAGTGGCTCCAAGGCCAAGGCCCAGCTAGGAGGCCACAGGCCCTCAGCACCCAGTACTGACTCCAGTACCCTTCTCTGACTCCTTAGTGTGTTGCAGGGCTGCAGGGACACCTGCCCACCCACCGTGCAGGATGGGCCGGCCACACCTCCCCTCTGTCTTGCTGTGTCCTGGTGGTTCTGGTTGTATCAGTTTCCTCCATCGCCTCCCAGGTATCTCCTGGTGGCGCTGGGGAAATGTTACCCACTCTACAATGGAGGGAAGCGAGCCCACACTGGGGAGGGGAGGTGACCTGCTCTGAATCATCCAGTAACCAAATTCGGGAGAACCCCCCGGCCTGGCTCTTCCCATTGGCCCTCCCCACCCACCTGCTGCTCTGCAGAGGGAGTGGCTTCTGACAACTGGGTCAGAAACTAGGGGTTTTGGGGGCATGCAGGCTTTCTGTATATTATTCATTCTCTTTCTTCACACGGTGGGTATGCTTTCACTCAGTGCCAGCAACAGGCTCTAGAGAGGCTGGAATTTTTGCAGGGGGGAGGGTAGAGGAAGGGTAGATAAAATCTTTTGGGTGCATGGGAAGGAAATAATACAAGGCCCAGGGTGGTGAAAAGATGCTGTAGAAGGTGCTGTTGGGCCCCGCTCAGGACCCCTTTGCTGGAAGGTGGGCCTGTTGCCCAGCTGCTTGCTGCCCATGACCAGGGCTTAAAATTCCAGGGACTTCCCTGGGGCCAGAGCCACTGCCCGCAGAGAGCCAGGAAGGCGGAGCCCCATCTCCTCTCAGCTCAGCGCCTCCTACCAGTGACTTTTCAGGGGGTGGCGGGGAGGCAAAAGCCTGGCCTTTGCCTCAGGCGGGACACCTTTGCTGTGCCATGATTTACCCTCCAGAGCCTCCCAGTGACTTGGGCCAAGGCCAGACCTTCCTGGAGACCTCCCTCCCCTTCCTCTCCCATGCCCACCCTCCTGTGAGGGTTTCCGGAAGAAGCACTCCTGTGCAAATTCTCGTGCCCCTAAACCCTTCTCGGGGCTCTGCCTTGAGGGAACATGTCATGGTAGGGAACTCGACATGCCTTATCAGAATGTTAACATCACAGGCATGAACGCTACACGCGGGGGCTCTGCCCTTACGTAGAACAGCTTCCGAGCAGGTTATTTTTAGAGAGAGAAAATAACTCGAACCTACCAGAAAGCCTACTGAAGCCTGCCCATCATTACATGAGTGGATTAGTAAAATGTGGTATATGTATACCATGGAGTACTATTCAGCTATAAGAAACAACGGTGATATAGCACCTCTTGTATGTTCCTGGATAGAGCTGGAACCCATTCTACTAAGTGAAGTAACCCAAGAATGGAAAAATAAGCACCACATGTACTCACCAGCAAATTGGCATTAACTGATCAACACCTAAGTGGACATATAGGAGTAACATTTATGGGCATCAGGCAGATGGGAGGGGGGAGGAGGGGATGGGTATATACATACTAATGAGTGCGATGCACACCATCTGGGGGATGGACACGCTTGAAGCTCTGATTTGAAGGGGGAGGGAGAGCAAGGGCAATATAACCTTAACATTTGTACCCCCATAATATGCTGAAATAAAAAAAAAGAAAGTGAAATCTAGACGTTCTCTGGTTGCACAAGCCAGGCCAGAGCTGACACACATTCACAACAGACACACAGCGACAAGGATTGGGTCTGAAGGTGTGTGTGTTGCAAGTGGAGAGAACATGAACCAAACTCTGGCCTGTTCCAGGTGGGACCTCCTGGGCTCCAGCCCGTGGCATGCGGAGTGTGGCCAAGCCTGTGCCCAGCCGGCACCCAGGGGTCCTTCCCAGGTCTGCTTTTAGAACCCATGGGGAATCCCTGTGGATTCACAGAGAATGGCTGGTGGCCCAGGCAGCACGAGTGGAATTTTTTGGCCCAATCCTTCCCATCGCCTCTCAAACCCCGGCCTCCTCCAGAAAGCACACAGGCAGTGTTGCATCCTCTGGGCCTCTCCAGCCCGACTGTCAGCAGGCTTCGGCTGGCTCTGCTACGAGCAGCTGGAAAGAGAGGTGCCTAGAGGCTGGGACACTTTTTGCACCCACCTGCGTGCACAGGATGGGCACACAGTAAAACATAGATGCTGAGGAATGCACACTTTCCGGGTGGGCCAACTTGGGCCATCGGACATCAGATATCCCCTGAATTCCTAATCATCCTTCTGTTCATAGTGTAGACACCATCCCATGTCAGTCAGCATCCTGTGACCACACGTCCAGTGTCTGTTCCTGTGCGGCTGGAACTCTGTTCGACCTGTTCTCTGCTCTATCCTGGTGCCCAGGGCAGAGCCTGGCGCATAGAAGTTGCTCAATAAATGCTTGTGGAATAAAAGAGTATCCCAAGAAGTGGCCCGCACCCAGGCAAAGGGTGAACACTGCATTGCAGACAGGCCCTCTGTCTCCTTCACATGGGCCGGGTCAACCGCGTGCAGTGAGAAGAGTTCCCAAAGTGGACCTGCCTTCAGCACAGCCAGGACCTCAGCGTGGCAAGGTACAGAGACTGGCCTGGGCTGCCCCAAGGGATGAGGTTTATTTCAGGGTGTCACGAGGGTGGCCAGGATTCCATCTGAACAGGCCCAATACCAGCAGCTGTCACTAACTGTGGTCACCGATGGTGCACCAGGCACCTGGCTATGTGTTTTAGACGCACAAGTTTACAGTTGCAAAGAAGAGAGGAGCCTTAATGCTCGACATCCTTCCCCCCGCCGCGGAAGCCCCCTTTGGGCACCAGCCCATGCTTCTTATGTCAGGTCTTGGGGAAAGGGCCACTCCAGGGACTCACTGTCAGGCACTAAGGGGAGCAAACTATTCCTCTTCCCAGCCTGGGGACAATCAGGAGGTGAGCCGAGATCAGACACCCTGCCGGGACTTTGGATCCCAGGGGGTGACAGAGGGATGGATGAGTGGGGAGCAGTGACATCACTACAGCACGGGGGGCTTCAAGACTTGAGTTGCTCTTAGGCGCCATGAGCCCAAACCAGTCCTGTCTAGGAGATTGTCAGCCCCAGGCAGTGGGGGGCCTGGGCGGTCTGTCACCTCTTGAGCAAGAGTTTGAGGATGCCAACTCAGCTGCACCACCCTCTGCTTGCTTCCCTCCGCATCTGGCATGCTGCTTTGCCTTCTGTCTCCAGCTGACTGCCCAGGAGATTGTGGCCCTGCAGCCGCTGGCGGGCAGAGTCATGGGCTACCAAATGCGGCCTCCCCTAGTCACGGGACAGGACAGTGAGGGCTGGAGTGGGGAGGGTGACACGGACCATTCAGACTGAATAAACAGAGAGGTCACAATGGCCTCGGGTGGGCCCGATCCTGGAAATTAACCGAGTTGGAGGCAGAGCACAGGAGGAGGCTGCCAGTGGACCCAAAGCAGTCCTGCCTGGACAGAAAGCGGGCGGCTCAGAGGGCAGGAGGGCTCCCCACACACCTGCCTTCCTCACTCCAGCTCAGACAGGGCCCCAGGGCCTGAGGGCTGTGGTCTCCTCCCAGGGAGCTGCCCCAGCCTCACACGCAGTCTCCCAGCCTCCCTGTCTGGCCCCAACACCCCCATCAATCACTCGGTAAAAAGCCCTGGCTTTCTTGCATAAGCAGTGGGTGCTTTGTCAGAAATTACCTAAGTTATAATCCAATTACACAATAATTACATTGGGATGGCTTTGTAACTATGGCATTAATTAACTTTGATGGCTTCCATAAATTACCCAGGGGAGTAATGCCGGGGAGAGGCAGGTGGAGTCCAGAGGGTGGGAAGGTGGGACTGAGAAGCCATGGGTCTGCTGGAAGCAGGAGACTCGCCCTGGCATGTGACGGGAGAAGGGAGAAGAGTCCCTGACCCCCTCCGCCCCCTCCACCCATCCCCAAGACATGGTCTCAGGGCTGGGTGTAATCTGCAAGGTCAGCTACCCTAGACTTGCTTCTTCTTGCTTGAACCCTTACACTGGGAGTTAAGAAACTTGACTTTAAA
Source organism: Lepilemur ruficaudatus (assembly GCA_963574885.1). Classification (NCBI taxonomy): domain Eukaryota; kingdom Metazoa; phylum Chordata; class Mammalia; order Primates; family Lepilemuridae; genus Lepilemur; species Lepilemur ruficaudatus. The sequence continues at coordinate 74,956 of CAUYRT010076902.1, forward strand.
AAGCCACTGTCCCTTAAGGCAGCACCACGCGGCCTAGGGAGAAGAGCGGTTTTTGGGTCTTTGATTTCCCTGAACTTCAGCCTTCGCATTTGGAAGCAGGCAGGATCCATCTGCCTGACGTGATGTTGTGGGCGTCACCGTGAAGTCCACCCTCGAGCCCAGCGCCAGCCAGTGGAAATAGTGTGGGTGTCGCAGATGTGAGCCACACGCGTAATGCCGTATTTTCTAGTGGCCCCACTAAAGAAGTACGAAGAAACACATGAAATTAATTTTAGAATTTTTTTAATTTAATCTAACATATCCAAAATATTATTTTAAAATGTAATCAATATTAAAAGGATGAATGAGATAATTCACATTGTTTCTTTATGCCAAGTCTTCGAAATCTGGCGTGTATGTTACATTCGCTAAACACATCTCAGTCAAGTGCTCAGTGGCCACACAGGGCTGGTGGCTACTTCCCTGGGCAGCACAGCTGAGCATGTGCTTGGCATACAGTTGGCGCTCACTTCATGCCAGTCTCCTCCTCGTTGGGGATGCCTGCAGAGCCCGTCTCCTACTGTCATGCCTCTTCTGCTCCAGGGCAATCTTTCACACCGGGGGTGGGAGTGAGTGTCACCTGAGGTCTCCTCTTGCCCAAGAGGCTTCCCAAAGCCTCAAAGTCATGCTGGTTGAGCACATACAAACCGCCATCGAAGCCTGTCTTCTAACTTACGAAACACAGCCTGAATCCCTCCTCCATCCCCACCTCCGCTGCTGTGATCTGGGCCACCCCACCCATCTCTCCCTGCCTGGTCCCTTGGTTTAGGTTGTCCCCAAAGGAGTGACCATGGCAAAGGTCTGGGTGCAGATGGTTGACTTTGGGAGGTGACCCCTGGAAGTGTCATGGGGGTACCTGGAGAGTGATAAGGGAAAGAGCTGGTGTAAGCGTGTGTTATTGGGGCCACTGCTGTGAGCAATGGGGCTTCCCTTGTGCTGGGTCTCCCAGGAGTGTCCCCAGAAGGATGGGGCTCTGTCCAGTGTTTGAGGGGGCTGTGAGGGAGCTAATTCCCCTGACTTTGGGGCCTAAGCTCTTGTGTGGGCTCTGGGGCTTCACTGGTGTCAGAGGAAGCCCTGGGGCAGAACGGGAAGGGTGTGCAGCGTGTCCTGAGGAGGGACCCTGTCAGCATGAGGCCCACCAGGCTGCAGCTGAACCCAGAGGTGGGCCGAGGGGCTCTGCTCTTACTGATGCTGGGTGGAGAGTGGGTGGCAGAAGGGGGAGGGGGCAGTCAGGAGACAGTTCAGGGGGCTGTCTCTGTCATGCAGGGAGATGACATTTCCATGACCCACCTATTTAAAGCTGCTGTCCCACGGCCCACCCCACAGCCAGGGGCTTTTACATCATTCTTCTTCAATTACTTCACAGTTCTTAGTTTTTAAAAAAATTCTTCAGCACTAGGCTCTCAACCCCATGAGGGTGTGGCACTGCTCCCTCTTGCTCAGAGGTGTCCCAGCACCTAGAACTGTGCCTGACACTGAGAAGGAGCTCAGGAAGTGTGTGTTGCCTACTTGACTGACCTGAGCCTGTGTCCTCCTGGCCACTCCACCATGAGCACCTTCCAGGTAGTCTGTGTGCCCCCCAGGCAGAGGGGAACCTGGTCCTAAGCCAGAGAGGAGGAGAGTGGGTCTGTCTCCTCCCTGCTCTGGGTGTTGTACCTCTATCTATGCAGCCTGAGGTCCCACCGGATTTTCAGGCTGCACATGATACTGATGGCTGCTGGCAACTGAGCTTGACCACCGTTGCCTCCTATGCTGGACCCTGTGCTGGGGATGCAGGGATTGAGGGTAGCAGGAAGGGACAGGGGACAGTTGAGGATGGCCTACAGACTGGGTGGGGCCATCAGAGGGACCAGGACTGCATGCTGAGAGCCAGCTGTATGAGCAGGGCAGGGATCAGCTGGGGCCCTTGGGGCGTGGTAAGGGCAGGGTTCATGGAGCCAGATGCCCTCTGGAATCCAGAGGTCAACTTCCTCCTCAGCCTCTGCTCCCACCTCCATGAGAAGAACAGTCTCTGTCTTCTCTTCCCTCAATGGCCCAGTTACGGCTGAGCTGGACACCCCTTTAACTTCCCCCAAAGAATCCCTTGTGCAAGAGCATCTCCATGGACTTCCCTGGAGATATAACAGAGGTGGCAGCCATCACCTCCTGAGATAGTTTGGATATTTGTCCCCTCCAAATCTCATGTTAAAATTGGAACCCCAATGTTGGAGGTGGGGCCTAATGGGAGGTGTTTGGGTCATGAGGGTAGATTCTTCTTAAATGGCTTGGTGCCGTCCTTGCTCTATTAGTTCTTATGAGAACTGATTGTTAAAAAGAGGCTGGTACCTCTCCCCTCTCTCTCTTCCTTCCTTCCTTATGTCATGTGATGCCTGCTCCCCTTCACCTTCCACCATGAATTGGAGTTTTCTGAGGCCCTCACCAAAAGCAGATGCTGCTGCCAGGCTTCTTGTACACCCTGCAGAGTTGTGAGCCAAATAAACTTCTTTTCTTTCTAAATCACCCAGCCTCAGGTATTCCTTTATGCAAAATGGACTAAGACAGAAAATTGGTACCAAGAGTGGAATGTTACTATCAGTATAAAGATACTTGAAAATGTGGAAGAAGCTTTAGAACTAGGTAATGTTACCAAAAAGCTCAGCACTTGTCCTTGAGGCCACATCAGAAGAACGAGGACAGATGGTTTGAGGAGAAGGAAAGAGAAGTTTATTACTTTGCCGGCAAAGGAGGAGGATGGAGACTCTTGTCTGAAATGCCATTGTCCTAACAATAAGCAGAAACACAGAACTTTTAAAGGGTGGGTTCTCAGCTTCAGGCAATTGCTATTCAACTATAGTTGATAATCCTGATCATCCCATCTCTGTCCCATCTCCTCTGAGGACAATCTTGTGACCTCCACCCAGGACCTCCCTCTGCCAGGTCAGGGCTGAGCCATCTCCTGAAGCACAAAGAACAAAAGACTTACTCTGCCCCTCCCAACCGCTGGCCTGAGGCAGGGATGCAGGTTTCCATTCTCAAAAGGGAGTGGAGGATGTTTTAAAGAGACAGAAAATATTTTTGCCTTTTTTTTCCAGGCCATTCCTTTGTAGACAAAGGTTAAAGGAGTTTAGAGGGCTCATATGAAAATATAATTAAAAAAAACAAGTAAAAGTTTGAAACTTATTAAAAACTGATTAAATGTTTGTGACCAAAATACTGATAAAAATAGGGACAGTAAAGGCCAGGCTGATTAGGTCTCAAATAGAAGTCAGAAACTTATTAAAAACCAGAAGGAAGGTCACCCTTGTTACACTGTAACAGAAAACTTGGCTACATTGTGTCAATGACCTAGGACTTTGTAAAGACTAAACTTAAGAGTAATGATCTCCAACATCTGGCAAAAAAAAAAAATGTCTAAAAGGCAAAAGTGTTCAAAAAGTGGCATGACTGCTTCTAACAGTCTACAATCAGAAATCAGAACAAAAAAATGACTTACAGTTAAAACTTATAATTGAAAGAAAACAGTGTAAAATTTTTTTAAATTCACAGCCTGGCCATATGGTTTATTAGTAGGAAAAAAACGTTTTCAAAAAAATTTCCAAGGGGGCTAAGGAGCAACTACTTAGATTAATGTGACTAAAAGAGAATCAGGTACTAATAAGCAAGACAATTAAAAAGGCCCCAAAGACATTTCAAAACTCTTTGAGGCAGCCCCGCCCATCACAGGCACAGAGGCCTAAAGACAAAGTGGCTTCGGGGCCAGCCTGGACGCTGCTTCCCAAATGCCATCACGCAGGCTCCAGCAGAGGCGCACATGCCCCAGGCACAGCTCGGGCAGCCACTCCAGAGGGTGCCAGCTGTGATTCTTGGTGGCTTCCAGGTGGTATTAGGTCTACACACACACAAAATACAAAAATAATAGAGGCTTGACAACTTCTACCTAGATTTTAAAAGGTGTGTGCAAAAGCCTGAGTGTCCAGGCAGAAGCCTGCCACGGGGACGGAGCCCCACAGAGAGGCTCTCCCAAGGCAGTACCAAGGACAACGTGGGGTTAGAGCCCCGGCACAGAGTCCCTCCTGGGGAACTGCATAGTAGAGCCGTGGGAATGGGGCCACCACCTTCCAGACCCCAAAATGACAGAGCCACTGACAACATGCACCTTCAGCCTAAAAAAGCTACAGACTTTCAACTTCAGCCTGTGAGAAGAGCCACGTGGGCTGTGCCCAGCAAAGTCCTGGGGCCAGGGCTGCCCGAGGCTTCGGGGCCCACCCCTTGCACTGCTGTGCCCAGATGTGGGGCTTGGAGTCAAGAGAGATTATTTTAAAGCCTCAAGGTTTAACATCTGCCCTACTGGGTCTCGGACTTGCATGGGACTTACTGCCCCTTTCTTTTGGCCAATTTCTCCCGTTCAAAATTGAAATATTTATCCAATGCTGACACTACCACCGTATCTTAAAAATAACTAACTGGTTTTTTTGTTTTACAGACTCACAGCTATAAAAAACTTGCCTTGCGTCTCAGATGAGAATTTAGATTTTTGAGTTAATGCTAAAAAAAAGTTAGGACTTTGGAGAACTACTGGGAAGGAATGATTATATTTTATAATGTAAAAAAGACAGGAGATTTAGGGGGCCAGGAACACCTCCTTAGGCCCACTAGCATGACTATTACAAAAGACATCAACAACATCCGGCATGGGTGGGAGTGTGGGGCATGGGGATCTCCCCCTGGCAGCTGGTGGGCTGTGAGCTTGTGCAACTACTTTAGAAAGCCCGTTTTGCTGTATCTGGTAAGGCTGCACGTGTGTATACCGTGATGCAGTCATTCCACTCCTGGGCATACACCCAACAGAAGTGTGTACACATGCTCAACAAAAGAAGGTTTGGAGAAGCAGCTCTATACATAAAAATATGCAAATGTCCTTTCAGGTAGGATAAATAGGTAAATAAATCGTGGACTCTTCACCCAACAAGAAAACTCCACAGCAATGAGAATTAAAGCTACAGTGACATGGGACAACATGGCTGAATCTCGCAGACAAAATGTTGAGAGCAGGAGGCCAGACACAAAGGCCACATCCGTGCGATTCCGCCTTCGCGGTGTTAAAGGCAGGCAGAAACGATCTGCATGGTGGCTGCTTTGTCGGGGGACTGCACCAGGAGAGGCGTGAGGGGCTTCCGGGGGCGCGGGTCGCCGCGCTGTGTGTCTGATCTGGAAGTCTGCGCTGCAGTGTCTTCACTTGGTGAAGAGCCATTGAACTGCAGCAGTGTCATTGTGCCTTTTCTCTTTATGTTTTACTTCAGTAGAAAATGTAAAAGAAAATCCCCATTAGCTAAATGTTCTCTAGCTAAAGCTCCTGCTCTGTCTTGGCACCGCTGGGTTCCGTGGTGCGTTTTCATCTCCTCTTTGCCCAGCAAGGGTTGCCAGCCTCTTGAGCCTCTGTCTTCACAAGCCTGCCCTTGGCCCTCCCCATACCCCCCGAGATGTGACATGTCCTGCCCCTAATCACGTGGAGCATCTCAGATCTGCCGAGGCTCCTGACCCCGACCTTACAAACTCAGATGCACCGTCAGGCACTGCATGCCACGGGGCACCCGAGGAGAACCCAGGCTCTGCGGGGAGGCAGCTCATTGACCAAATGTTGTGACATTAACCTGTTGCCTGGGGTCCCATTCCTCCTCCCAAGAGGCAGACCAACATATTTTTTTCCCCAGATAAATACAATGCTGTCCCCAAGAGGAATTGCCAGGGCAACTGATGTGAGGATAAAAGTGTTTTCTTCTCATTACCCTTGTTTTACAGCAGGGCAGACTGAGGCCTGGAGAAGCAAGGCACAGCATTGGCTGAGATGGGACCGGAGCCAGGGTCCCTGCATCCTCCACACACTGCTACTCTTCTCCAGGGCCGGGGCCTAGGCTTGTGGGCTGCTGTCTGTTTCCCCAGGCTTTGCATGCCAGGCAGGAGGTCTGTCGGGCAGGAAATGCCTAAGCACCCACACCTGGCATCATTTGTTTGAGGAGCTGGGTCTGCAGGCACACACTGTAAATTTCAGACCTCATGGACACTTGGGCGGACAGCAGAACTGGGAGAAGGGCACCCAGCCAGACACCGGGTGCCCCAGATGCCTGGCCTACTAATTCAGGCCTCTGAACCCTGGAAAATTCCCAACCTGCAGGTAAACATGTTTTACATCAAACTGCAGCCTCCTTCCTCCTGATCCCACAGCAAGGAGGGAGCCCCGAGGCCTCACTGGTCCTGGGCTGGAAAGAAATCAGGAGGAGAGGAAATAAAATTAGGCAGTACACATGGCTACTTGTTAGGCCTGGGATTAAAATGGGGTCTTCTTCTTGGGCTCTTGCCACTGATTGCTGAATGTTGTGGGCCACCAGCAGTGGCGTGCTGCTAACCATTCAACAACCTCATCTCTAGGAGGTGGAGGGAAGCCCTGTTTGGCAGTGTTTGCCAATTTCCATGGCGTAAATACTGCTACCATGGCCCATTTCCTGCTATCAACACTCTGTGAACTGGCTCTCAAAACTGCTGAATTTTCAACAACCAGCTCTCCTGCACAGGTGTGAGCTGGCTCCGCCAGGAAGTCCTGAGGAGGGGACGAGGACATTGACCACTCCACAGGTTAGCAGGCTTTGGAACCTGTCTGCGAGGCCACCGTAAGGTCCACTGTAAAACACACAGCTGTTACAGGTGACATTCTCTTAGGTTCAGTGCATGGTGGTCCCTTTGCTTCTGCTAGGGCACTTTGGCTAATTTTGCCCAAAGTATGAAGGGGTAGCCAGTAGGGCTGAACTAAGAGCGTGGAATGTTCTTGTTCAGAAAAAGTGCCAACAGAATTAGAGAGCACCCTAATGATCAGCATATCCAAAGTCCCTCTTTCAGATGTTAAATTAAGACTGATTTTTTAAAAACATGCGATACCGACTTGGACCCATACGTACAAAGCAGAACATGTCACAGTTGGCAAAGCACAGGGACTTGCACTATATCATGACTAGTTCCATGTCACAGGTGATACAGGGAGACCATGTACTTTATCACCCAAACCGGAACAGTTTTGAGACTGACAGGTGGTACTTGTTGCCAAGGCAACAGGAGTACGCTGGGTCCTTCCCAGACACCCTACAGGTAAGGAACGTGTGGCAGGAGACCTTAGCTAATTTGCTCAAGGTCACTCGGCTTCAAGCAGGACAGGGTGTCCCTCTGGGCTTCCCAGGAGGGCAGCGTCCTTAGAGTGATTTCCATGGTGATTAAGGGTAAGTTGTGTGTGTTCCCCTGGATCTAAAGACCCCAGTGGCAGCCAGCTCTTTGGAACCTCTCCTGAAAGCCAGTTCTGAAGGGTGAAGACCCAGATTGCCCAGAGCAAGGATGGTAGCCACAGCTATAGCGGGCACAGGAAGGGCCTGATGGACTCCACCAGCTCTCCGTTCTCTGTGCTGAGAGGTTTCCTCTACAGACTGTGGCACCCAAACGGGGCTGCCTGTGAGTCTGGGAAGCTTGCCCGGCATGGCAAGGCTTTGGCAGGAGGGGCAGGGAGAGGCCGCTTGTGTATTTCCTTCCCTTTCCTTGCTCTCTGACCCTGTAGATGCCACATCACCACACCTGGCCAGGCCACCTGATTTGCAACAGGGGAAGCGGCTCCAGGAAGTGACCCTCTCCTGGGCCATTATTTGCCTCCTGCTTTGTGCTGGGTGGGGAAGGGGCAAATGTCCTCACCGCGGCCAGGAATAGCTCACATCCGTCAGGCCACCTTGCGTGCCTCCAGCTTGGGAATCCAGTCCCAAGGGTGGCCTGGAGGATCTCATGGGCCAGGTGCCCCCGTGCCTCCTCCAGGAAGGCTTCCCAGAAGCCTTCTTCCCAGGAAGAACAAAGCCTTCTTCCCTGCAGTCTCAGTGCCTGGGCTGTGCCTCGTTAATGGGCTGGAGTGCGTAGGTGCCTCTCTGTCCTGGTAGAAGGCAGTAGGTACTATTAGTTTCCCCATTTGTCAGGTGGGAAAACTGAGGTTCAAGAAAGTTAAGAACTTTGTCCACTTTACATGGCTTGGGGAAGAAAACAGTGTAAGGGTGTAGGAAATCTCCTGGGGCAATTAACCTCTCAGTGCCTCAGTTTCCCCATGAGTCAAATGGGACTACTACTACTTCCTTTCCTGTTCCCAGGAGGAAGGCCTGCTTCTCCAGGGTTTATGGCAGGATCAAAGTGGATAATGGAAGTGGATGCTCTCTGCAAATCACAGGACGCTGTGCAAATGTCAGGCATTAATACATGTTGACTCGAACACCCTCTCTCAAAACCCCTCTGGTCTTCAGAAGACATGGTTCTTCCAAAAACGTATCCCTTGGGATCAAAACTGGCATTTCCTAATCCCCTCCAAGCACAGAGGCAATTTGATGTCCACAAAAGACTTCTTAGGAGAATTCAATGACCTGATTAAAAAGGAAGTAGTGGGGCAGGTGTCCATCTCGTGGAAAACACTGGCCAGGGCCCTGTCTTCAGTCAGGTTGTCCCAGAGGGGCTTCCTGTCCCTCCTTTTTTCTTGAAAAAATATTTAAGAATTACTAAATAATGAAAAGATTAGAAAATGCAGACTGGCATAAATATGAAAATTAAAACATCTGTAATACCCTGTTACCCAAAGAGAATTGTTTGGGGTTCTGGGTGAAGTTTCTGGGCTGTTATGATACAAGATAGAGTCAGGTACCCAGAAATTCCCAGATTATGCCTCTGCCTCCTTGACCCCATGCAGAGTACAGATCAAGGAACCTGTATACAAGAAACGGTGGCCAGGTGGGATTCCAGATGCTACTCTATGTATGAATTTACAAATAAATGTGGAACTCTGATAAGGCTTAGGATGGAGAACCTGGCCCTGGCCTAAAGCATTTGAGAGGCTTTTCTATCCGTTACCTGAAAAATCTGGGACAGGACCAGCCCACCTTTGGCAGCCAGGTGCAGGTGTGGAGGGGGTGGGACAGAGGAGAGCCCAGCTTGGGGCTTGCAGTGAAGTTACCTTGGCCCCTAGTGAGGACAGCCCCCGAATACCCTGGGCTTGGACCATTTGCGATTGCACTCCTCCCTTATGGGGTGGAGGAGAGGAGGGGTGGGAAGAGGGCCCACCCCTCCCAGTAATAACCACGCTTAACACTTTGATGGATATTCACCCAGACTCTATTTTAATTATTTTTTGACAAAAATATATTTCTACATCATTTGTAATTAATTTTATTTTTAATGGTTGATACATGCGCACGATAGATAATTCAAACCGTACAAAAGAGAGCAGAATGGAAAATGAGTTCCCCTCCCATCCCTGTCTCTCCAACCCGCATCCTCCTCGGAGGGGCCCGCTGCCGTGACCAGTCTCTGCAGATGGTCTACAGACGCGCACACAAACATACATCATTCTCCACGGCTGGCGGTGCTCCAGTGGACGGAGGCACCATGATTCATTTGACTAATCTTTTATCATTGAGCAACCAGGCGTTTATTAATAATACTTGATTAACATTTAGATAAACATCCTTGAGGCATTTCTTTGGATAAATACACAGGGGTAGGATCACTGGTTGAAGAGTGTGCATATGTTAAAGATTTTCAGACTTTCCTGTTCAGGCGCCCTCCAGGAGGATGTGTCCCTTCTCACTCCTACCACAACACACCATCGTGATGCTCTCTTTCCTGACACTCTAACCAACGCACTGGATTTGGTGAATCTTGGACAGTTTGCTAGATAATAAATCACATCTTACTATTATTTGAGTTTGCATGTCATGCGATATTAGCAAAGTTGACGATTTTTCTAAATTTCCTCCTAGTTTACTGGCTATTTGAATTTGTGACTCCCAGTTTGTCTTTTCTCAATGATTTGAAGTTTACATTAAAACTTTTAACCCTTTGTCTCTCATCTACGGTACAAAAATTTTTTACAGTTTGTCATCTGCCTTTCTGACCTTGTTACAGCATTCTCGGGAAGAATGTCATGAGTTTTGGGTATATAAATATCTGATAGAAAATGGCGCCTTCCCCTTCTCTGAGAATTAAATAGGAAAAATGAAATTGAAGGAACAAGCAAGATTTGACATTGACTTAGGAAGAACTCCAGTTCCAGGACCTTCCGGACTCTGAAGGGCCGTTCACAGTCTCTCTCTGGGCTCGCAGCTGGACCCGCCCAGGCTGCTTGGGTCACAGTACGCACTTCATAAATAGCTGTGGTTGATTCATCCACTCGACCAATGTTTCTTGAGTTCCAGTATGTCCCAGGCACTGTTCCAGGTCACGGGAGCCCAGAGTGAACAAGACAAACGCAAGTCCCTGAACTCTGGTGGAGCTGACATTGTAGACAGGGGAGAGGAACGTTACTTCTATTTGTCGTTGGGGGGTACTGGGTGGGGGTGGCTCGATTCTGGAAAGGAATTTAGAGGTCACTTAGTTCAATCTCATTATGGTCCCTATGGGGAAACTGAGGCCCATCGATGAAGTGACTTGCCAAGGTCATTAAGCCAGACAGTAGTAAAGGCAGAATTGAGCTCAGTGAAGGTCAAGGGTACCTGCCAGGCACCAGTTTTGTATAGGAAGGTGAGTGCATTGTTACAAGTTAAACCATCTGACACTCACCCACCTTGGCAGGGAGGGATGGTCAGATGACTGCTGGCTAGAGGTGACGGTGCTGTTCTGGGGAAAGATCGACCCCGGCTCCCCTCAATTTGGAGGACAGCTGCTCATCCACCACTCTACTTTTGGAAGCTGAGAAAGAGAGAGAAAGAGAAAGAAAGAGAGGCCAGACACAAGTGTGGGGCAGAATGAGCTGCCACGACCCAGCTCTACCTGAGATGGCTGCATCAAAGACCTTGGGGACCTGGGGACCAGCCCAGCTCTGCTGCACCCTGCTGCGAGACCGTGGGCTGCTCCCACTGCCAAACTGGCTGTGGGCTGTGGGTCTGGCCCTTCTCTGCCCCTTTCATGCTCCAGATGGGCTCTGGCTGTCAGCAGCACAGGAAGCCATTCTTGTCGGGGTCTTTGGTCCCTCACTCTGTAGGATGCTCAGACACACCGGCCTGCTTGGACCATGCATCTGAGGCAGAGTCAGAGCCTCCCCCTGGGAGGACCAGGAGCTCAGAGGCACCCTAGCTAAGTTCCCTGACTACACATCCTCAGGGCACCTGGTGAAGGGAGGGGCTCTAGCAGCCACTCAACAAACATGCTGGATAGTTAATGAGTGAAAGGAATGATAACAATGCTTGATGAGGAGTGTCAGCTCATGGAGATATGAACATGAAATGGCTATTTTTTCCCCCAATAGCTGACTATGCCCTGCTAACACCCCCAGCCTAGAGCAGCGAGCTCTGTTAACCACATCCTCCTGACTTGTTTATTAAGCAGCCTCACTCCCGTCCTTTAAAAGCCAATTCTGTTTATTTAAAACCTGCAGGCTCCCATTTAATTCAAGTCTTGTCCTCCCCATCTTTGGCATCCAGGAGGGAGAACACTCCCTCCTTTCTAGACTCCAGTCTGCTCTGACGTTGGTGGAAAGTGGGGCAGGCAGGCTGGGGGTGGCCGTGGTGGGGCCAGAGCTGGGGTCCTCTGGACTTAGGCATGAGCCCTGGCTGCCCTCTCTGCTCAGCTTTGGGCCTTGAACGTCACGCTGTGGACGGCAGGATGCCACTGTCCTCTATCTCCACCCTGGTACAATAATAATAGCCATCATTTGTTATTTGTTAAGTGCCTACTGTGTGCTGGGCACTGTTCATACCCAAGTTCTCATGCTGGTGACAACTCTCCCAGGTAATCCTGTTCATCCCCATTTCACAGCTGAGAAAATGGAGGCTTAGGAGGTGTAGTGACTTGCTCAAGGCCACTGAGAAGCAGGACCTGTGCCTGCGTCTACCCACCTGCCTCCAAGGCCGGGCTCCAGGAAGCCTCGGTGGCCGAGCAGTCTGCTGGTTCTCGAAGCCATGGAGCGCTGGCTTTTGTCAGGAATCCTGCAGGAGTGTGCTCCAGCCCAATGTCCCCATTTCCCAGCAGGGACAGGAGGGAGGGATGAGATTCAGACACCCTGAAACCCCTAGGGCAAGCGGCAGGTTCTCTGGATTCTGGGCTGGGGACGCCAGGGGCACATGTAGGCTGGCGTGGGAAGAATCTCCTGATCAGTGGTCCTTGTCCATTGGAGGCCACGCCCACGGCGCCCTGGGAGCCTCACTGCCGCCACTGTCGCCCAGGAGCCCTAGTGGGCCAACCTGGGAGGAGGCCACGAATCAGCGGGCAGAGGACAGCGAAGGTGCGAGGGGTGTAAGAGCCCGACTCGCAGGATGGGCTTCGCTCCATTAGCGCGGGTTAATTACACGGACGGGCCGGGCATGCTGTGGCAGGCAGGGACGCCTTTCTGGGCATCTGCTGGCCTCGCAGCTGACATGTGCAGGCCTCACTGGTGCCTCCTGACGGGGCTTCATTTGTCACGCTGAGACAGGCAGAATGGTACCATTTTTCAATGGCAGACGCAGGTCCCCCCCTGTGGGGCTTCATTGTCATCCCCCACACCTACCCCAGGGCCTCTGCTAGCCTCCCCCAGGGCTTCTTTGAACAGAGGAGTCATGATCAAGGGGATGGATGGTCCCAGGAAGGCAGCCCCCTAGCCTGGCCTTTGTCCACACTGAAAATATCCACTTTGAACTTTGCCTCCACATTTTGAAGCAGGCAACTGCGTTAGAATTGAGCAAACCTCAGTTCACTCAGCCACACTTCTCTCTCCAGCCCTTGCTGGGCTGGTCAGTTGTGCACGGGCTTGGGAGCCCCCTCTGTGTGCAAGCGGACAGTGACCCATCTTACCCCAGGTGTGAGTGAGGCCCACCCTCCACGGCCATGGTGTGGGACACCTGCGGGAGTCCACGTGGCACTCCTGCGTGTGCAACCCGGAAATGTGCCAGCGTGCGTGCACGCCTGTCTGTTGGTGTTTGTACACATATGTGTGCATGTCTACAGAGGGCCCCACGGGGCAACCCTTGACCAGTGGGAGATGGGAACTAGTGAATAGACACGTCCTGTATTTATTGCCCTTGGGGACTGTCTGAGTCAGTCCGGGCTGCTGTGACAAAATACCTTAGATTGAGTAATTTATAACAAGAGAAATGTCTTGCTCACAGATCTGGGGACTGGAGGCCCAAGAGCAAGTGCAGCAGCAGAGGCAGAGTGTCTGGTGAGGGCTCGCTTTGCGTCAAAGATGGCACCTTGCTGCTGCGTCCTCGCATGGTGGACGGAGTGAATGAGTCCTTCACACCTCTTTTATAAGGACACTAATCCCACTCACGAGGGTGGAGTCCTCATGACCTAACCACCACTCAAAGCCCCCACCCTTAATACCGTCAACTTGGGGGTTAGGTTTCAACATATGAATTTTGTGGGGGACAAGAACATTCAGACCGTAGCATTCTGCCCTGGCCTTCCAAAATGCATGTCCTTCTCACAGGCAAAATACCTTTATTCCTTCCCAATAGCCCCCAAAGTCTTAACTCATTCCGGCATCAACTCAAAAGCCCAGAGTCTTGTCTTACATATCACCTACATCAGATATGGGTGATACTTAAGGTACTTTTGTCTCAAGGCAAATTGCTCTCCAGCTGTGCATCTGTGAAATCAAATGACCACACAGATAAATATAAAATTACCTCTGGGATTAGTGCTAGGAAGAAATCCATGTTTCTCTGAAGGCACATACTATGTGGGAGGTCAGGGAGGGCTTCCTGGAGGAAGTGATAACTCGGTCACCCACTGAAGGATGGGTAGGGGTTACCCAGGTGAAGCTGGGGAGAGGAAAGTGAAGAGATCCTGGTTCCAGGTAACCCTGCCCCGGGTGTGGCCATCTCAAAGCTGCTTCTCACTATTCCCAGGTCTGTGTCCTAGTCTCTGTCCCTCTAGGAGACTGGGCTCAGAGGGGTTAGCAGGTGGGGGCCACAGTGAGGTAGCCATTGATGGAAAGTCACCACCGGCCTAAACTGGGAGAGTAAAATTTCTTTAATGGCAAAGATTGTGGACACAGAGACCCAGTGGCATAAAGCCCTCAAAAAGAGGGACCCCAAGGGACGTAAGCTGCCCACAAGGACAGTTTCCACGGGGGGGGGGGTTTCTCTAGGTGTGAGTAGCTCCTTCTGCTGTTCTCACAGTGGTGTTTTCCATCTCTCTCTCTCTCTCTTCCTCCCTCTCTCTCACTCTGGTCCCTCCAGATGGTTCTAAAGACTTCTCCTGTGGGTCTGACTACTGCAGTGGCGCCAGTGGGAGAGGAGAACCACAGGCTTCTGCCGTGCAGCGTGGGGACAGACAGCAGGTGCTCACAGGAACGGGGCCTGGCCATCCTAGGGTCCTGCCTCTGCCACTGAATTGCTGTGTGACCCTGATGCAGACACTGCCCCTTCCGCGGCCCCAGGAGGGGAAAGCCTGTCCTACTTCACGTATCTCTGGGTCTGAAAGTCAGAGAAGAGGCAGGGACACAGCAGGGCCGTGTGTCAGGAGCAGGGTGGTCCCTGGCAGGGTGGGCGGGCTCCAGCTCGGCAGGCCATGAGGTGGCTGTCCTGCATCCCCAGCCAGGGGCCGGACCTCAGGCTGCCCTCTCCCTGGCAGCCCTGGCTGGAGCACCTGCCACAGCCTGACCATGTTTCTGGCAACGTTCATTCCCTTCTCACAACGCCAGGCTGTCCTCACCCTGCCTGGGAAGGGTCAGGAAGAGAAACAAGAAGAAAGGGGACGTTTCTCTTTGTGCGCTCTCTCCGTAGAGAGAGAAGCTGAGAGCCCAGAGGCCCACAGGTACTCCTCTCCCCTCTGTGTGCCAAGAGCCCCGGACCCTGTGCCCACCATCTCTGCCCCAACTCACCCACTGGTCTTGGTTGCCCACTCCAAACCCATCCCTGGGGGCCTCCCACAGGGTGGACAGGCCCAGGAAGGCATGGGGTCCCAGTTTGAGGCTGACCAGCAGCCCCCAGCCCTGCCTTTGACCACAGTCTCATGCCGATCCAGGACCCGTGGCTGTGGCTGTGGCCCTGCCCCGGGAGGCCCTGAGCTCTCCTGGACTGCGTCATCCAGGAGCTGGTGACAGGCAGGATGAGGAACTCTGATGGTCTTTCAGGAAACCCTCTTTTGTGCAAATGGGAAACTGAGGCCCCAAAGGGGGTAGGCAGTGTGGCAGCAGAGACCACATGAGGAAGGAGCACTGGCCCGAGAGTCTGCAGACCTGGGCATGTATCCAGCCCCACCGTGCACTGCCTTCTGCCTTCCGGCCTCAATTTTCCCATCTCTAAAATGGAGATCTCAGTCTCAGATCTGCCTAACATGTGGTATGGGTCTGGATCTGACGCGATTGTGCTTGCAATGTCTGCAAGCCATCATGTGCTGTGTGGACTGAAGCCAGACGGGGAGCCCGAAATCCGGGACTCTGGACTCCCAGAACAGTGCTCTTTCCTCAGCACTGGAGGCCCTGGCTGAGGAGGTGAGGAATGGGGCGAAGGAGGAGGAAGGAGGAGTTCGTGGGAGATGAGCCCTAGATGCTCAGGCTCTGTGGGGAAGGGCATGGCTCCCCATATGGTTCCTGCAGTGACAGAGGCCTTGGCCCCCAGCAGGAGCAGGCCCCTCCTGAGTCCTCAGTGTCACTGGAGGCTTCCACTAACTGGAACCCTAGGCTGGAACACAAGCCATGTGCTCAAGTGGGAGAGATTGGCAGCCCTGTCCTCGGCCTCCCAGACTCCTGCTCACTAAATAAACACCTGTACACGGGCTCATAATTCACCTGCCCTAATTAGCTCCCCACTCGCCCGGCCTCCATCCGTCTTCACCTTGCTGCCGCCGGCTCCGCCGTGCATTTATTTTTGCACTTCCCAGTAGGCACCCTGCTAGTGAGGGGACCAGGGCGGCCAGGCCAGCTCAGTTAGGGTGGGGCTTGATCCCTGTCACCTGGAAGTCCACAGCCCGCCTCTGGGCACTTCCGGCCACCACCACCCAGCCACCCCATAGCAGAGCTCCCACCCCCACCCTTGGGAGCTGAAGGACTGGGGTGGGGGTGTTGCGGAGGACAGTTCAACTTAGTTCAACAAACACCGGAGCGCCAGTGCTTCTGAGTGTCTACGGGACCTTGGGCAAGAATTTCTGCCCTCTGGTTTCCAGCCTGTGGAACTGAGAATCAGAAGCAGGTCAAGGGCTGAAGGCAAGCTTGGACCCCTGTGTGCCGGGTCTCAGTCATCTGTGCTGGCCCAGAGTACTGGATTGAACAGGCTCTGAGTGAGTGGGCAGGCGGGGGCTGCGGGTGGAGAAAAGAGGGGACCCCAGGTGCCTGTGCCTGCGACATGCGCCTCCCCTTTGCACGGTGTCTGCCACTTCCTCCAGACGGCAGAGTGCCTGGCCTGTGCTCAGGTGGGATGGGCCTGTGAGGTATGCTTCACTGTCACCCTCTCTCATGTGGGCAGAACAGAGGCTCAGAGAGGCTCATGCACGTGCCCAAGGCCACCCAGCTTGGGCAGGGCCACAGCTGGGATGCGGCCCTGATGCTCTGACTTCAGAGTCCCTGCCCTGCCCTCCCAGCCTCTGCCCGGCCAGGTGGGACTGGGCAGACTGGGGAGCTGTAGTAGCCCCTCCTCAAGGAGATGCTCAGTGATCAACTTGATGATGGGGAGGGCCGGCCCGCACTCTCCGGGCCATTGTTCTCTTGAAAATTAAGTCATCCCACTGGGCCCCTTAAGCCTTTTTGGAGCTGTCTGTTCCCAAGGCCTCAGCCAGACGGCAGCTGGAAGTCTGTTAATATTCATTGAATCTCTCCAGGGCTGCTGGGAGCCGCCTTTTAATTGTCTCATTTCTGTCTATTCCTTTATCAAGAAGGAGCCTAAGAAGCGAGAACAATCAGTTATCTCATTATAGATCAGGGGCTGGAAAGGAGAGCTCCTCCACTTGGACCTCCACTCCCTGGAGGGAAGGGCCTGCCCGGGGATGAAGGGGCTCAGGATTCAGCCCCCAAATCATGCCAAGCTCATTCCCACCAGCCTGAGGATGAGGTTTGCCCACAGCATTTGGGTCCACATGGTCAGGGGCTGGGCAGACATAGTTGGAGGTAGCTGGGTGGTCAAAAGGGAGGTAAGAGGACACTAATGTGTGGGCCCCAAGTCTCACTCTCTGCTTCCCAAAGCTCCAGAGAACACAAAGAACATAGACCTGGAATGTAGAGATTACCTTGCCATCTATCGACCCCTCAACCATCCATCCATCCGTCCATTCACCCATCCATCCGTCCATCCACCCATTATCCATCTACCCATCCTACTATCCATTCACCCGTCCATCCATCCACCCATAATCCATCCGCCCATCCAAGTGTCCATTTCTCCATCCATCCATCCACCCACCTACCCACCCACTCCTCTACCCATCTGACAGTTTGTCACCCATTCCTCCAGTGGGCCAGGGAGGAACCAGCATTTTTCAAGCATATCATACTTTTCAAAACAACTTTCTTTCTCTTATCTAATTAGTTCTTCAAAAACATTTGGTTCCATTTGACAAGTGGAGAAAATGGGGCCCAGAGAGGGGCAGGGACCTGCTCCAAGCAGACAGGGCAGGGCAGTTTCCAGGGTGGAGGCTCGGCAGGAAACCTCCAGGTGGAGTCGCACACAAAGGCCTGGACTGAGGGACAAATCAGGGCTGAAATCCGGTCCTTGCCCTGCTCCCCAAAGAGCAAAGAGCTGTGTCTACTTGGAAGCAGGGGAGACTTTCTCTTTGCACCAAGGCACCGTCATCCTGCCAAGCTAAGACTCCAGCCCAGGGGTGCCTTTATGAACTCTCAGGAAGAAACCACTGAGTGAACCCTCAGCAGGAGCAACCCCCTGCAGAGCAGTGGAGGGAGACTGGCTTGTGAGGAAGGGACTCCAGGCTCCAAGGCACCACGGCTCAGCCAGCCCCAGGGTGGCCAAGCCCCTCAGAAGCATGGCACTTCTAATTGACCACTCTTTAGGGCTGGGTGCTCTTCGGGGTCTGCCAGTTGTTTGGATTACCCTGGTTGGCAATTTTCTTTCTGGTGCTTGTGTTTGGTTTTGATCTGTTCTTTAATCAACTTTATTGAAGCAAAATTTATATGCAATAAAATGCACCCATAAAAATGTACAGTTGTGTGGGCTTTGACAAATGTGTACACTCATGTAACCACCGCCACAGGAAAGATACAGGGCATTCCTATTACCCTGGGAAGCTCCCTCCCCCGCAGTCAGTCTCCCTCACCCCAATGGGACCCCAGAAAGCACTCTCTGACCTTCCTTCCATCACCGGTGTCGACATTTCCCTCTTCTAGGATCGGATAAATGACATCCCACAGCATGTGCTCTTTCGTGTCTGGATTCTTTTGCTTAGCATCCTATTTTTGAGATTGATCCATGCTGTTTCACCTGTCGGTAGTTTAATAGTATTCCATCGCATGCAACAATTTATTGATCCCTTTACCCGCCGCCGGACATTGGGGTTGTTTCTAGGCTTTGGAGAATAATATACATAAAGCTATTATACACGTTTGCGTGTGAGTCTCTGTGTAGAACCTACCTTCATTTCTCTTGGCCAACGTCTAGGAGTGGAATTTCTGGGTCAAGGGCAGTTATATGTTTAGACTTACAAGAAACTTTCACACCTTTTTCAGAGTGGTTGTATCATTTTACACCGTGACTGGCAATGTGTAAGAGTTCCAGCTGACCCACATCCTCCCCAACCTTTTCTAGTGTCTAGACTATTCCATGTGTAGTGATATCTCATTGCAGTTTTAATTTGGGGGCCAATTTTTTTGTGACCCACCCTGTGCCTTGCCTGCCCCTCTCTCTTGACCGCGAGCTCTTCTGGGACAAACACTGACTCCCCAGTGTCACCCGAGAGCAGACAGGCAGCAAGCAGGAACTGAATCAGTGTTTGTGAATGTAGCCAGGGCAGAGCTGGGACTTTCTGGAGGGAGGCAGGCAGCTTTCTGAGCCTCAGTTTCCTCATCTGGCAAAGAGGCAACATCCCTGCCCTGCCCGGTCCCTAGGGCAGCTCTGCGTTAAGAATCCAGCCAGCTGCAGGGGGGTGAAATTGCGGTAAGGACGATCAGCACTAGGGCTGGCGGGGCTCATAACCACCCAAGCCAGCTCCCAGCTCCTCCTCTCTCCACCCCGTGGGATGGTTATTACCAGGCTCATTGTGCCAACGAGGGGACCGAGGCTCGGCCAGGCCAAGGCACCAGGTCTGCGTGACTTCAACGCCTGCGCTTTACTTCAGCATGAACCACACTGCTGCAAAGTCACCGGGACCGGGACAGGCTTGACTGTCCTCACGGTCGGCAGATGTGCGTCGGCCAGGATGTGCACACGCCCGTGTTCCTGCCGCCATCCGGCAGCCCTTCCGGACGCTCCGGTCCCTGGGGCTCCAACGCCACGTCTGTCGCTCCATTATCCTAAGCGGCCTCCCTGGATCCCATTACTTCACTGGTGCTATTATTTATTCATCGACGGAGCCCTCAGCCTGTGGATAGGCACTTACCTTGATGTCCCTGACAGGGGTCAGGGGCCCCACTCAGAGTGTATTAATCACCAGCCGCGCCGGCGGCGAGCCCACGTCCCCCGAGAGTGAGCAGATCATGTTGCAGACACAGAGCGCCTGTCACACGGCCGCTTTCCCAGGCAGGAATCCGCCACCTGCCTTTTAGAGCTGCGTGAGCCCTGGTGAGCATCTGGGCAGGAGGGGAAACTGAGGCTCAGAGAGGAGGGGGCCTCCCCCCAGGTCCCACATCTCATCGAGGTGTTTTCTGGGGCTCTGTCCATACACAAACGCACAGTGATACTAATGTGACATACAGAGACAGGGCTTTACAGTTTGTATCTATTCTCCTGTCTGATTTGCTGCTCATACAACTTCCCAGGAGCAATAACATCTTTTAATCAGCTAGGTAGAGAGAGAGAGAAAGAGAGAGAGAAAGAGAGAGAGAGAGAGAGAGAGAGAGAGAGAGAGAGGTGGAATGGATAGAGACCTAGATGCTATAGATCTAGAAACTGAAGCTCACAGCAATTAAGTGACCTGCTGGCCATCAGGGTATCGATAAATGGCAGAGCTGGGAGCAGGACCCAGCTGTGTCTGCCCCAGTCCAGTGCTCCAGCTTAGGCCAGGAAATGCAAGGTGTGTACCTGGGTCCGTCCCTTTCCTTCTGACCCTCTATTAACAAAAGGATCTGTGGGTGGCTGGGGTGGAAACTGAGAATGTAGTCCAGCTGGGAGGGGGGCAGAAAGGGGGAGTGATGGGAGGGGTCCCTGGGTACCGGCCACCATGCTGTAAAGTCGCCACACCTTTGTGAGAAGAGTGCCATTGCAGCCATCAGCACACACCACACCCTTCCTTCCCATGTGCCACAGGTCACCTGCAAGCACCTCACAGCTATGGTTCTTATATACTATTGGTTCCATTTTACAGATGTGATAACCGACAGGATCACTGGCCCGAATCAGTTCCTGAGGGGTGGAGTTAGGATGCAGCGCCAGGCAGTTGGAGCCAAGAGCCTGGACCTTTAGCCGCTACCTGAGCCTGTCAGGCACAGTGAGTTTGGGGGTTGGCAGGAGACAGAAGCAAGGCTACAGGTGACGAGTCCCTGTGAGGCCAGGACTCAGCGTCTCTTGGAGGGTGTGGGCCTGAGTGGGACTTGCAGGACCTTCAGTGATACAGTGCAAGCCATGAAACCAGCACCCACTCTGCAGTCAGGCGCACCAGCATCGTCCTCACCTTGTGCTTGCTGTGTGAGCTTGGGTGAATCACTTTACCTCTCTGAGCCCTGGGTTCCTCCCCAGAAAAATGGAGCCAATAATGCTGACTTCCTGATTACTGTGAGGACACAGTGAGACTAAATGACAGCTTGACGGCCACAGGAGAGACAAGGAAGATGTGCCTCCCATTTCAGGCCATTGTCCCCACCCAGAGGGCTCCATCCTCTTTGTCCTCCCAGCTCCAGCTGGTTGAGGGCCTAGGCTTGGGCTGCACATGAGGGACAGAGCAGGGAGTGGGTGGTGTGTTTAGATGATTTTTCCTGGAGGGAGTTATTTTCTGCCTGTCTAGGTCAGCCCAGCCAGGTGACAGCATGACCTGCCTTTCAGTCCGGCTGCAAAATGCAGGTGACCCAGGCTGCAGCCTGAGGACCCAGGATGCCAGCCTGGGTTTGGACCTGGAGAGGGGCTGGCTTGAACCTGTGCATCCTGGATCCTGGTTGCCTGGAGAGGGGATGTCCTGAGAGGGGTCTCAAAGCTGAGGACAGAGCCCCTGGGGCTCCTGACTCTACAGACCCGACCCGAGGGCTCTGTCACCAGGCTGTCTGTGTGCGTGTAGAATCCCTTCCCTCTCTGGGCTTAGACATCTGACTGCTGTCATGGCGCAGGCTAGGGGAGGATGAGGGTGATGGAGATCACACGTAGTAGACCCTCAGGAACTCAGCTGAGGATGGAGCTACCCCAGCTTGGGGTGAAGCCTGTGGGTGCCCCATTTCCTTGGCCTTAGCTGTGAGCAAGTGGGCCGGGAACTCAGGCCATTGTCACGGGCCATGGGAGGGCCTGGTCCTGGCTCAGTCTGGCCCTGAGCCCTGGGGTGGTCTAGGCCTCCCCTCCCCTGAACCCCCAGGGCACTGCCTAGGCTGCGGCCTCACCTGCAGTACTTTCCTCACTCATCCTCAAAGAAGGTCCCTAGGACGTCCCAGGACTGCATCAGCCCGATGACATTGTTCTTATCTGTCTTTGTCTTCTGAGTGACTCCTTTGTCTCATCCTGTGTTCCCCCAGTTAGAATGTGAGCTCCTGGGGGCAACAGAGGAACAGAAGCCAAGCCAGGTGTCCTGAGCCATGAGTCCCAGTCCCAACCCACCTATCGGCTGTGTGATATTGAGTTAAGTCACTTAACCTCTCTGAGTCTCCATTCCATCCATAAGGTGGGGATAAAACCTGCTTTGCCTTCTCTTCCAGGCTCAGATACACTAAAGACTGAAGCCAACTTTGCCTGGAGCCCTCGGCTGGGCCCAGTCCAGAAGACAGCGTGAGCTGGGCACTCTTTCTGGCCTCAAGCTTGCTCTCGGTGGGGGACACGAAGCCGCACTCTGAACGGGGGCTGTGGAGAGCCTCGGGGTGGAGGAGACTGATCTACATGAAGTATCAGGGAGGACTTCCTGGCAGAGCCATGAGTAGGGCAGGTGGGCAAGGTCAGGCCAGGTATGCGCAGGGCTGCTAGGGACGAACTAGGAATAGCAGCTTACGGAGTGGCCAGCACTGGAGCTACACCCCTGTGACCCCAAACCAGCAAGCCACCCAGCAACGCAGCCTTGTCCCTGCCTTCCTGGGGTTCACAGTGGGGTCGGGGAGACAGACTCATACTCACCAAACCATGTGAAGCTTTATTGGGGGTGGAGGGTGAGGTGGGAGGAAGGAAACCGGGTGATTATCTCGTGAGTGTTTCCTGTGTGCCAATCACTTTGTGTGCATTGCCTCATTTAATCCTGACTCTGAGACACCGTCAGTGTCCCAGGGGAAACCGAGGACCAGAGAGGTAAAGTAGCTTGCCCAAGTTTGCAGAGCTGGCAGGTGGCAGAACAAGACTTGAACTTCGAACATCCCGGTACTGTAATCACCGAACTACCCTGCTTCTGTGTACCTAACACGGCTGCTCCCCCCGGTGTTCCTTGTTCCCCTCCCCTCCCCCTCTTCTGACCACCAGGATGAAGGGACAGAACGAAGTCAGGTCCTGAACAACACGGGGCAGAATGGTAGATTTGTGAGACCTTTGCTAGAGGGTACCACACCCTCTCCCCAGACTCCAGGAAGACCTCAGTGCCTGGCAGGGAGGAGGGGAGGAGAGTGGGAGGGCCAGAGAGAGGAGTGAGAGCTGGTGGGTCCCCTAGGAGGGGCCTTGACCCTGCTTTTCCACTTCCACCTAGCCTGGGACCCCACGTGGGAACTCCGGGGTCAGAGAGGATCTGCATCCGTCCCTCCCCCATTCACCCTACCTGGTGGGACCCCCAAGTTTCCCTGGGCCCAGTATCACATGGGACCAGAAGAAATGCCAGCGCAGGGTCTCTCCAAAGCAGCATGGAGACCTGGGGTCAGGGATGAGGCAGGGGAGACTGTGGGGGCTGGGATGGGATAGAACTGGGCTGTGTGTGGCGATGCCAGCTGCACAGGTGAGTCTCAGTGTTGACAGTGAAACACAGTGGACTAACCTGTTGTTCCCCCACACGAAATGCTGGGGAGAGCAGGAGAGTCCTGAATGCCCTTAAGTGACATTTCAGCCTCCTGCAGAATGGGGGCTTGTAGTAGAACTTCAGTTCAGTTATAGGAGAATATAGTCACCTTTTTTTGTGCCTCTGATTTTATCAAATCAGAACCACTGAGAAGGAGACTTAGAGCACCAGGAATGTGACCTTGATGGGGAAGTCAGGGAAGGCCTCCTGGGCTGTGATGGTTGGGCTGGGTTCTGAAGAAGAGGAGATGAGAGGGATGGGAAGAATTAGGAGGAAGCACACGTGCAAAGGCCCTGTGGCAGGAGGGAACGTGGTGGAGCGCACTGAGGTGCCTCCTCCTACTGTGTGCAAACCTCCTGTTACCCTGCTGGGAGTCAGGACTGTGGCTAGCGCAGCTCCTAGTAATTAACACAGGGACCCAGTGAGCCGGGCTCTTGGGACACACTCACCCTTGGTTTTCAGCTGCTCACAATGTGTTTTGCCAACTCCAGGACTCCTGACTCCTGTGCAGTCTCAGAATATAAGTAGCAGAGGAGGAGCCCCAGGCAGCACCATTAGTATCTTCTGGGGACACCAAGGTCAGAAAGGCAAGCAACTTGCCAAATCTCACCCAGACCACACGGCAGAGCGGCCACTGCAGAGCCGAGGCCCTGCCCTGTAGATTCGAGCCTCTTGCCATCAGAGAAGGGGACAGTTGCAGCTGTTGCCCAGCTCTTTCTCAGGCCTGGGAGGTTTCTAATGGTCAGAGTCAGAGGATGTGGTAGGTAGCAGCCGCCCTGGGTGGAAATGGGCAGCCGGAACTCACAGCCACCCTGCTGTGCTGGTCACAGCCCCACAGCCACCGCAGTGACCGCTTCAACAGTCAAGACAGTGGGAAGGGGTGGGCAGCTGAGCTGTGTCTGATGCTGGCTGCTTCATCAGAACCCCACCTGTGCCTAGACCCTACAGGTACCTCTGAGGTCATGGAGGGACAGTGAAATGCTCGAGGTCACCAGGAGGTGAGTAGCACAGGAGCCTGGGCCACCAGACTGGCTCCATCTGTGCTAGAAGCAGCAGCCCTTCCTCCTCTGCGGCCCCAGGTGCAGGTGGCCTGGCTGAGGAGACAGGCATGGAGGGGGCTCCGCGGCATCAGCCCCCGGGGCTTGCCAGGTAATTATGCATAGGAACTAATGTTAATAAAGGCTCCAGGAAAGGGGTTTTAATTCCAGATCTCAGATTATTGCACATAAGGGAAATACCAGGGCCCCAAACTCTCTGCATCCCTCACCTTCTATCTCTAAGCAATCTGCTGCTTTTATTAATTCTGACTGGATTTTCCCAGGCTGGGGAGTAGGGAGCACAGGAGGAGGCATGCAGAGGCAGGTCCAGGGAGAGGCGAGGGTGGCAATTTGGGACAGACCTTGGGCTTTCTACTCCTTCCTCCCCCCGCCCCACCCACCAGCACAGTCCCACCCTGTCCCCAGGGCACAACATCTGCCCTGCCCAGCTCCACCCTGCTGCCTCCAGAAATGGGACCTCTACCTTCTCTTGCACGCCCCTCCTTCCTTCCCCCACAGCCCTCCTTCTTTCTCATCCCTTCATCCTCCAAGAATCACAGGCTGACTTTCCTTCCCACCTGGACCCCACTCTGGTAGCTCCAATTCCTTGAGTGACTTAGAGTGATGCCAAGATTCAATGTCTAGGAATTTTTCCCAAACTGAACCGAATAAAAGAAATAATGGGGAAAAAATCTAAATGCCCATCAACGGTGGCTTATTTTCTAAATTATGATACAACCATACACTGGAATACTCTACATGCGATGAAATGCAATAATCTACAAGGTATATTGTTGAGAGAAAAAAAATCAAGGCGCAGAACAACATGCATGGTGTCGGGTGCTACTTTTTTTTTTTTTTTTTTTTTGGTGACAGAGTCTGGCTCTTTCACCCCAAGTAGAGTGTAGGGGTGTCATCATAGCTCACTGCAACCTCCAACTCCTGGGCTCAAGTGATCCTCCAGCCTTGGCCTCCCAAGTAGCTGGTACTACAGGTATGCACCACCATACCCAGCTACCTGGTGTGCTACCTTTTGTGTAGAAACACACACACACACACACACACACACACACACATGTTCTTGGAGAATCACGGAACAAGAACATGACCTAATTCATTACAAAGTTGTTGTGCAGACAAAAGGAGATAATGCTTATATAATGCTTGATATAGTGTCTGTTACAGAGTAAATGCTCAAAAAAGCTTGCTGTATTTACCATTTGACATCTGACTCCAAAGTTCCTTTCCATTGTACCTCGATACCTCTCTGGAAAGGACATTTACATGGACAACACTCAAGAAGAGTGTGGGTTATAAATGACAGGAAGCCAGCACAGGTTTGGGGGGCAACAGAAGGCCTCGTGCTGGTGAAGTCCCAGAGGGGCTCTGACTGCAGCCCTGGATGGCGGCCACCACTCCATGGGCCTCGGGAGGTGGACAAAGGCAGCAGAGCTACGGTTGGACGTCTCAGGAAGGCAGAACTCGGTGTGCAAGAAGCGAGAGCCATGAAAGCTAATTTTCTGGGGAAGTGGTGATCTCACCATGACATCAGACATCCCAGCAGGGGCAGGCCGCCGCTCGACCAGGCAGCCAGTGAGGAAGCAGCCTGTGCACTTGTGCAGCCTGGCGATGCAGCCTCTCTCTCTAACGTGGTTCTAAAAGTCTGTGATTTGAGTGCAAACTTTTAAGTCTTTAGGAATCCCCCAGGGAATTTACGAGCTTGTGGAAATGCAGATCCCCAGGCCCCACTCACAGGTAGTCTCTTTGGCTGGATAGAGCCTGGAAATCAGCATTTATCAAAAATCCCTTGCCTGTGGGGGTGCCGGTTGTGGGCAAGACAGAGTAGGCATCCTCACCTTGTTTCTCTTGCTTAGTGCAGTATATACCCGGACACACCGCGAGGAGCAGCTTCCCGAGGACTCTGAAGAGTAAACAGAAGCAGGTAGATTGGAAAAGAAAATCAGAATTTAAATTACCATCAAACCAGAGGTTTAAGTAAGACCCAGAGTCTCACAACATGGTATCCAAAATATTGAAGACACAATTCAAAATTACTCAGCATGTGAAGAACCGGGATACTGCAGTTCCCGTAGGAATAAGCAATCAGCAGGTGTGAACGCTAAGATGGCACAGGCTTTGGAATTCTTCGACAAAGACTTTAAAAGCAGCTGTTATACAGATGTTCAAGCACTCTTGAAACAAATGGAAAAATGGAAAGTCTCAATGAAGAAACAGAATAGGTTTTCCAGCAGTGGCACCATTGTTATTTGTGGCTGGATAATTTGTTGTGGGGACTGTCCCGGGCATTGCAGGGGGTTTACCAGCATCCCTGGCCTCTACCCACTAAATGCCACAACAGTCCCCCAACTAGTTTTGAGAACCAAAAATGTCTCTAGACATTGCTAAGAGTTTAAAATTGTCCTTGTTGAGTGCCACCAAAATAGAATATATAGAGAAAAATCAAATGTCAATTTTAGAACTGAAAAATACAATAACTAAAATAAAAATTTCACTGGAGGCACTCAGTAGCAGATTGGAGATGTCAGAAGAAAAAAAATCAGAGAAGTTGAAGATAGAGCAATAGAAAGTATCCAATGTGAACAACAGAGAGAAAAATGATTGAAAAAAATGAATAGAACCTAAGGACTGTGGAACAGCAACTAAAGGTTTAATATTCATGTTGTCAGAGTTTTAAAAGGAGAGGAGAGAGGGTGCAGTGTTAAAAAGATATTTGAGAAAATAATAGCTAAAAACTTCCAAAGTTTGGTGAAGGATATCAACCTACAAATCTAAAAACTTCAGTGACTCCCAAATAGGATAAATCCAAAGAAATCCATGACCAGATATATCATAATCAAACTTCTGAAAGCTAAAGACAAAAATGAAAATACAGCATATCAAAATTTGTAATATGCAGCTAAAGCAGTATATGGAATTTATATCATTAAATACTTGATTAGAAATAAAATATATTTGAAGTCAATAATGTAAATTTCCATTTTAAGAAACTAGAAAAAGTGTGCAAAAAAAGAAAGCAGTAAGGAAGAAATAAAGGTAGTGAAAATGAAAACAGAAAAATAAAAGAGAAATGAGTAAGTCCAAAAGTAGTTCTTGGAGAAAATCAATAAAATTTATAAACCTCTAGCAAGACTGACAAAGAAAAAAAGAGAGAGGACACACATTTTACCAAATTTATGAATGAAAGAGAAGACCTTACAAACATTGAAGGCATAATAAAGAGAATACTATGAACAAGTCTACAAACATAAATTCCACAACTTAGATGAGATAGACAAATATTTCAAAAACCAAAAATGACCCAAACTGAATGTCTTATAACTGTTAATAATATGAGATTCATAGTTATAAATCTGCTGAAAAAGAAATCTCTAGGCCCAGATGTTTCACTTGCAAATTCTAAGAAACATTTAAGAAGAAAGAATATCATTTCTACACAATCTCTTCCAGAAAATAAAAGAGGAGAAAACACTTTTCATCTCTTTAGTAGGCCAGCATTACTCTGATATCAAATCCAGATAAAAGGATTATAAAAAAAGAACACTTCAGATTACTGTCTGTCATGAACATAGACACAAATATCTTCAACAAAATATTAGTAATTTAAATCCAGCAGTATGTTAAAAAATATACCACAACCAGATGGGTTTACTCTGGGAAGGCAAAGCTGGTTCAACATTCAAAAATCAGTTTATGTATTCTCCAATATTAGGAGATTAAAGAGGAAAAGCCACACAATCATATCAATTGATGTAGAAAAAGCATTTGACAAAATTCAACATCCATTCATGACAAAAAGTCTCAGCAAACTAGAAACAGAAGGAAACTTTCTCAACTATGAAGTTGAGAAAGCCGCATCTATGAGAAACCTACATCTAACATCTTTCCTAATGGTGAAAAACTGAATGCCAGATGCTTTCTCCATAAGACTAAGAACAAGGTAAGCTTATTCACCCTTAGAACTCCTATTCCACATTGTACCAGAAATCCTAGCTAGTGCCATAAGACAAGAAAAAGAAATTTAAAACATATAGATTGGAAAAGGAAAATAACTAACACCATCCCTACTCTCAGATGACATGATTATCTATGTAGAAAACCCCAAGGAATCTACAAAGAAATTCCTAGAACTAGTAAGTAAATTTAGCAAGGCCTCAGGATGTAAAGTTGACATATAAAAAAACAATTGTATTCTTATACATTAGGAATGTACAATTGGAAATAGAAGCTTAAAGAAACAATATCATTTATAATAGCTCCAAAAATGAAATACTTGGGTTAAATCTAACAAAACATATATAGAACCTATATACTTGAACTACAAAAAAAATTAATGAAATAAATTAATGAAGATCTAATGAAAAGACATACTGTGTTCATTAATTAAAAGGCTCAATGCAGGGCAGGGCACGGTGGCTCATGCTTGTAATCCTAGCACTCTGGGAGGCCAAGATGGGAGGAGCACTTGAGGTCAGGAGTTCGAGACCAACTTGAGCAAGAGCGATACCCTGTCTCTACTAAAAATGGAAATAAATTAGCTGGACAACTAAAAATATATAGAAAAAATCAGCCGGGCATGGTGGCACATGCCTGTAGTGCCAGCTATTCAGGAGGCTGAGGCAGGAGGATCACTTGAGCCCAGGAGTTTGAGGTTGCTGTGAGCTAGGCTGACGCCAAGGCACTCTAGCCCAGACAACAGAGTGAAACTCTGTCTCAAAAAAAAAAAAAAAAAAAAAGAGAGAGACTCAATGCAGTAAAAATATTAATACTCACCAAATTGATCAATAGATTTAGTGCAACTCCACTTAAAATACCAGAATGATTTTATGAAGAAATAAACAAGCTGATTTTTGACATTTATATGAAAAAAGCAATGGAGCTAGAATAACTAAAACAATTTTTAAAAAGAGGAATAAAGTTGTAGGAATTACATTACTTGATTTTAAGTCTTACTACAAAGCTGCAGTAAAACATGTGATATTGGCATAGGGAGAGACAAGAGTGATGGCACAGAATGCAGAGTTTAGAAACAGACCCACATAAACGTGGCCCATTGATCTTTGACAAAGGTGGAAACATGATTCAATGGAGAAGGAATAATCATTTCAACACATGATGCTGGAACAATTGAACATCTATATGGAAAAAATGAACCTAAACTTCATAGCTTACACGAAAATAAACTCAAATGGATCACAGATCTAAATGTAAAACATAGAACTCTAAAAATTTTAGGGAAAAAAAACACAGGAGAAAACATATGTGATCTAGGACTACCCAAAGAGCTCTTAGACATGATGCCAAAAGCATCGTCTAGAAAATAAAGAATAGATGATTTGGGCTGCTTCAAAATCAAGAAGGTACTTAAGACACACTACAGACTTGCTGAAATCACATACAGTACTTGCCAAAGACTTGTATCCAGAATGCATAAAAAGCTCTAAAAATTCATTAAGAAAACAAACAAAACAACTAAAAAAATGGACAAAAGGATTGAATAGATACATCACTAAAGAGGCTATAAGGGTGGCAAAAAAAAAAAAAGGAACGAAAAGATGCTCAACATCTTTAGTCATTAAAGAAATGCAAATTAAAACTATACATGTGCTATGGGTTGGATGTGTCCCCCAAAGTTTGTGTGCTGGAAAGTTAATCCAATGCAACAGTATCGAAAGGTGGGGACCTTTAAGAGGTGATCAGGTCAGGAGGGCCCTGCTCTCTTGAATGGATTAATGCTGTTACTGCAGGAATGGGTTAGTTATAGGGAGAGTGGGTTTGTTACAAAAGCAAGTCTGTCTGTCTGTCTGTCGCTCTCTCTCTCTCTCTCCCTGCCACTCCTTTGCCCTTCAACCTTCCGCCATGGGATGACGTAGCAAGAAAGTCCTCACCGGATGCCAGCACTTTGATATTGGACTTCCCAGCCTCTAGAACTGTGAGAAATAAATTTATTTTCTCTATAAACTACCCAGTCTGTTGTTCTGTTATAGCAACACGAAACAGACTGAGACAACATCTATAAGAATGACTAAATAATGTAAAAAATCAAATAACTCTACTAAGTCCTGACAAGGATATAGAGCAATGGAATTCTCGTGCATTTCTACTGGAAATAACAGCTAGTGCAGCCACTCTGGAAAAGGGTTTGGCGTTTTCCTGTGTAGTTAAACATACAGCTACCACTTGACACAGCAATGCCAGTCCTGGGCCTTTACCCGAGAGAAGTGAAAACTTGGTTCACAGGAAAACCTGTATGTGAATGTTCATAGAAGCTCTAATTTATAATTTCCCCAAACTGGAAACAATGCAAATATCCTGCAGTGGGTGAATGAATGAACAAACCACCGCAGATCCATGCTGTGAAATACCAGTCAATGGTAAACAGCAACAAACTGCTCAAGCTTCATGCAACAACTTGTACGAATCTCAAAGGCATTATGCTAAGTGAGAGATGCCAGTATCAGAGGTTACATTCTGCATGATTTTATCTATGTTACATTCTCAAGAAGCCCAAACCATCGTGTTGGAGAACAGAGGTTGCCATGGGGATGTGACTATAAAGGGACAGCATGAAGGAGATTTGGGAGCAATAGAACGGTCCTGTATCCTGATCATGGTGGTGGTAGTCACACAAATCTCTGTGTACATTAGAATTCACAAAACTGGTGATTATTTCACAAGGTATAGGTATATCAATTTATTAAGGTGTACACCTTGAATATATACAATTTTTAATTGCCACTGAAACCTCAATAAAGCTGAAAGAATTCACGGGACTGCACACCAATTTTATTGTATGATAATTTAAAAGTAAATTTAATTTTTAAAAAAGCCTCTCAGGTGTCCTAGGCATCACAGTTTGATGCCTGCATCCCTGAGTACAATACTAGCTTGCTCACCTGTTGCTTAGCAACAAAGCTCAGGCCTCTCCACCAATCGTACCATAAGCTCCCAGACCAGAACAGAAGTTTCTTGGAGGTAAGGGCCAGGGCTTTGGTTTCTCTGTGGCTCCATGGCCATTCCCAGACCCTCCCTCTCTCCCTCCCTCCCTTCCTCTCTTCCTCATCCTTCCCTCTCTCCCTTCTTTCCTTCCATTCTTTCATTCTCTCTCTCCTTTCTGGGAGCTCTCCCCAGGAGCTCACTTGCTCCCAGGCCTGGGTCCCCTTGATGTGACCTGGCACATGTGCAGTGGATGGCTTGGGGCACAGCCACTGTGGAGGCAATAAATGTCTCTACATCTTCTTACCTCAGTAGAGAGACTGAGAGACTGAGGCTCAGAAGTGTCCACTGTCATACTGCAAGTTAGCGCAAGGCCAGGACCTGAAGCTCGGGGCCATTTCCACTGACATTCACAGCAGGTGTGCTCCAAGCCCTGCCGCCACTTGCAGCTTCAGGATGCTGTGCTGTGGTTTATTTAACAGGAGTCATGCTGTTGCCAATGGCTCCCCTAAACTCTCCACAAATCACTCTCGGGCTCCAGATCCACAGGGCTGGACAGTTGCACTGGGAGAGTCCCCAAGAGCCTCAAAACCAATCCGCTCCGAAGTGATCTCCTCTTTCCTTGAAATCACCTGCCCCTTCCCTTGTTCTCCATCTTTTCTGTCCCCTAAGTCAGATACCCAGAGCTCATCTGGATTCCTCCCCGTCTCTCCCCGGCAGTCAGTTCTGCTTCCGGAAGCTCTCCTGAATGCATCGCCTTTTACATCCTCCAGCCACTGCTGGGTCAGGTCCTCACTGTCTCTCACTGGTGCCCTGGCCTCCGGCGCTTCATTCACATGATCACCAAACATGATCTGATGGTGCCTTGCCTGGGGGAAAACCCATCTGGACTCACCCCTGCTTGGAGAGAAAATGGCCAAATGTCTCTCCTGGCCACAGGGACCTTTGCTGCCTGGCCCCAGCCTGCAGCCCAGGCCTCTCTGCCCACCCCTGCCTCGGGGAGCTTTGCACACACACGCAGCTCCTTCCCACTGGGTGCTCCCCTTGTCCCCTCCTGCCCGTTCCTGCCTGGCTAATGTACCCCAGGGCAGTGGCCTCCACACCTTAGTTCCTTGAACATGTGAATGTGGCCTTATTTGGAGAAATGGTCTTTGCAGCTGTAATTAAGTTACGGTTCTTGAGGTAGCTATCATCCTGGTCATCCGAGTGGGCCCCACCTCCAGTAACAAGTGTCCTTATGAGAGTGAGGCAGAGGGAGGTTGGATAGAGGGAGGAGGAGGCAATGAGACCACGCAGGCAGGGACTGGAGTGATGTGGCCGCAAGCCGAGGATTGCCAGCCACTGCCAGAAGCTGGAAGAGGCAAGGGAGGGTTCTGTCCTCAAGTCCTCAAGGGAGCACGGCCTTGCTGATACCTTAATTCCAGACTTCTGGCCCCCAGACCTGTGAGAGAACAAACACCTGTTGTTTTAAGCCACCAAGCTTGTAGCAATTTGTTCCAGCAGCTACAGGGAACTCATATGTTCAGGTTTACCTTCTTGTGGCAACTTCCCTGTCCTCCTTCCTCTGTGGTTCCACCTGTCCCACTGGAAGCAGTGCCAGGAAGGGCTGAAGATCATGGCTGCGGAGCCAGGCTGTCACTAGCGGGGGGAGGAGGAGAGGCGTTCTCTGCATGTGCATGGGGAGCAGTTGACCCTTACTGAACACACACACTTGCTACCCTCCTGGCTACGCCTTCCCACTGGCCACTGACCCTGTGGAAAGACTCCTGCACGGGGGCGCCCAGAGAAATGCGTAAGAGTGTGTGTCGCAAGCAACAGACCACCAAATAGCCACTCCTAATAACAACAGAAACAGCCCAGGTGTCCATTTTCAGAATGGATAAATAACCGTGGCACAGTCACACACTAGAGCACCACATAGCAGTAAAAAATGAAGGAGTTATGACCACGTGCAATGTGGAAAAATAGAGAAAACATAATGTGGGGAGGAAAAGACATCACAGAAGATGCATGCAGGTGACCTCATGGCTATAAAGAACCAAAGTGGGCAAGTGAAACAAGGCGGTTTAGGGGCACGTATGTGTGAGGTGAGACCATAGAGAAAGGCAAGGGTGTGATGGGCTGGCTGGGGACAGTGGCCCCGTCTGCGGGGAGCAGGGCATGGGCAGCAGGGAGGGGCATGCAGGGGCCGTGTAAGCAGAACTTGTCAAACATCGATGTGTGAACATCGCCTGGGGGGCTGGCTAACGTGCAGATTCTCACACAGTGGGTCTCGGTGGGGCTGAGAGTCTGCGTTTTCTACCACCTTCTAGGGGAGGCAGCTGCTGCTGGTCCAGACCACAATCCGGAAAGTGAGGCCGAGCCAAGAGGCAGTGACAGTGTAGCCCAGGACGCTTGCCACCCGCCGCACAGCAGAGTCACCCCAGGGACTCCTCAGATGCACTGATGCCAGGTCCCCCCGACGAGTTAAGGGAGCCGCTGGGCATGGAGCCCAGGCGTGGGCATTTGTGGAAAGCCCCAAGGGGCCGCAGTGCGCGGCAGGTGGAGGGCCACTCTTCCAGGTCTGGACCGGGGTGTGTGCACAGGTGCTCATTTTACTTTCATTCTTTGAGCTTTTCATATACGTCATCTACGTTCGTTTGCGGGTATGAGGCACACAGAAACTACAAAATAAAATGAAAAAGAGTACAAGGTGAAAAAGCCAAGCCAGAGACAAGGGGTCAGGGAGGGGGCAAAATAAGGAACCAAAAAGAATCCTAAAAACACTTTTGTCCATCAGCCAGGAAGCCCACTAGCCATCGGGCCTGTCCGTCGGCACAGCAGGCAGCTGCCGGGCTGTGGATCAGTCGGTCAGCGAGGCGACAGCATAGTCAGTCTGCTGTCATTGAGCGGGGCTGTCTGCTTCCAATAGGGGGTGAGTTGCTTGTTAGTGTGGTGGCGAGCGGATGTGCTGTCACGGTCAGTCAGTCAGTGATCGCTAACCCAGCACCCTGCCAGTTGTTGTGAGGGTTGGTGTAAAAGGCCCATCGGTACATGGAGTGGTCAGTTAGCAGCATGTCAACCGCTGAACCAGTCAGTCGTCGGCCATCACGTCAGTCAAACACTCACGGGGTAGTCAGTGCTGCGACACCCAGCCAGGGTCAGCCTGCCACACCACACAGGCTTTCTCTACCTGAGCCAGCTGGTCAGAGAGACAATCTTTAGTCAGGAAACCGTGAGTGTGGCCGACAGTCTGTCCCGGGTCAGAGAGACAGCCAGCCAGCCGGGCCACCCCGAGTCAGCCAGTCAGAGAATGAGCTGCCTGCGAGGGAGCGAGGCTGTGAGACAGTCTTCAGTCTGTCAAGGCACCGTGCCTCAGTCATTAAGAGCCGAGCAGACTTGGGAGAGCTCTGAGACCCTGTTCTGTTACTATTATTATCATCATCATCACAGAAACCTCCCAGGGCTCCGGGAAGCGCAGAGGCCTCTCCTTCCCCACTAATGCGGTTCCTGCCACAGAGAAGGGGTGCTTCCCGGAGGCCGGAATTGGAGGAGGGGGCCGGGGGTGGGTGCGCTGTTCCAGTCAGCCCTGGTCACCCCTGCTGCCCCTCCAGGTCCCCCCACCCAGACCCAGAAGTCTGAGCCGCGCCTGGGGACACACAGGGCAGGGAGCCAGCAGCCGAAGTTGGCATGAGGGGACAGGACTCTAAGTCAGCCCTCGCTTCCGCCTGCTGTGACTCAAAGAGAAAAGCAATACCGTGGCTGGGAAGTTCATTTGCATGATCTCTTAGCCCTCACAACCATCCTGAAAGGTATTATTACCCCCTTCATAGGTGAGGGCACTGCGATTCGGAGGGAGAAGCATTTGCCCAAGGTCAATTCAACCCAGGTGTGTCTGGCTGCAGTGTCCACACCTTTCTCTTTACCCGGCTGCCCCTCTGGTGACAGGGAGCTCCCAGCCTGGCCATCCCCTTCTCTTCTGTGGGCCTGGAGAGGAGACTTCTGAGGAGGTCACTCATGCTCTCATGCTCTCCGCTGGGAAACAGCCCTCTCCTGGACTTGCTCCTGGGACCCGCCATGCCTAGGGCCAGACTGGGAGGGGTGGTGGAGGTTGGCCTTGGGTCTGCCAATTGGCCCACTCTTTTATAAGCTTCTGGCCCGAGGGAGCTGGAAGGGAGCTGGAAGCTTATCTGGTCCACATCCAGTCTCACTGGATGCAGAATCCCTCCTGCAGCCAGCACCCTGTCTGTGTGTATACATTCCTAGTGATAGGGAGCTCACTACCTTTCAAAGGAGCCTTTTCTATCCTGGGGCAGCCTCAGCCCTTGGAAAGTCCCTGGATGCCTTAAACCCACACCTTTGCGTCTCAGTCCTGCATTCTGGGCCCACCCAGATCAAGGCTTATGCCTCTCAAGGGCATTGACCTGCTTCCTAGACTTGGGAAAAGATAGCAGGATTTCCTGTTTGTTCAAGCCTTCAGTTCTGTGCAGGGACCAAGGCAGAATGCTGGAATATAGTGGAAAGAGCAATACTCTTGGGTCGGTGTGGCAGACTGATTGCATTAATGGCCCCCATTTGTCACGCCTTGCTGTATCTATGGCTCTAAGTACTGCCCACCGACACTGGCTGCTTTGCCCAGTGGGAGAGTAGCAAACTTGACTTGTAAAGGCGCTTGGATGTTTCCTCTCTTGGGCCCCTGACACCTCCACAAGGACAAGCCCTGGCCAGCCTGCGAGGGGGATGCAAGACACTCGTGGGGCAGGGCCCTTCCAGCCCAGCCAAGGTCATCCCACTGTAGCCAGCAGCAGTCAGTCCTCCAGCTCACCACAGGCACCTGAGCAGGCCCAAACTCTACCAGTCGGGCCTGGCTCATACCAGCCAGACTGCCCAGCTGACCCACAGACTCATGAGAAATGACAGTTGCTACTTTAAGCTACTGAATTTTGGGGCGGTTTGTTGCACAGCAATAGGTAACTAAGAGAGTCACTCAAAATTGTCTAGGTTCAGTCCCGCCTCTCCCTTTCCTGGCAGTGTGACATCAAACAAGCCATACAATCTCCGCCTCCGTGTTCTCATCTGTTAAGTGGGGCTACTACACCCTGCTCTTCCTCCTTCAAAGGACAGTCAAAGGGGATAACAGGTGTGGAAGGGCACTGCTAAGTGTGAAGAGCCCAGGACGGGGCTGGTGCAGCAGGGCCTGGAGATTGGCTGGGAGGGCTGGTGTCCCTGTGGCCCCATGCAGGGCTCAGCCTAGCAGAGGGCCGTGCAGTGCATTAACCCCGCTCACCTCCCTGTCCAGGAGCAAGCCTGCCAGGCTGAGTGATGGGGCCAACTGGAGACTTATTTACAAACACAGCCCTTTTGCCTTCACTTCCTCGGTGAGCCCCGCTGGCGGCATATAAATGAGAATCAATAGGCCAGTTATTAAACCGTAAATATCCCTCCCCTCAGGCACTTGGGCCGAGAGCTCTGAGCCTCTCCGCTGAGAGTGGAGAGGGAGTCCTTGCCTGGGGTCTGCCTCCGTCGCCAGCCCAGCCCAGCCCACCAGGCCAGGACAGAGGAGAGACTGCCACTGCCTTTGTGGGTAGAGAGGAGGCCTGACCCATGCAGAGCCACAATAAAGGGGCCCTCAAACCACCAGGTGACATCTGTAGTTTAGGAGGAAAGGAGGGCTCTGTGAGTAAGGCACGAAGCCCCTCCTGCCTACGCTGGGACTCAGAATGCTAGAGCCAGAAAGGGGCTGAGAGATCTGTTCATGCAGTTCCACATTCTGTGCATGGAGAGACAACCCCAGTGCCCAGAGAGAAGGTGACTCATCCACAGACATGTGCCCAGAGAGTGACAGAATCCAGACTTGTGGCCTCTGAACTGTGCCACCATCTAAGACAGAAGGGAAATTGACATGTGATGTAGGCATGGGGGCAGTAACACTGGGAAGGGACATATATTGTAACACAGCAGCTACAGGGGCTGGGGAGACAGGAGTGGGACGCAGCAATGAACATGGAGAGAAAGCTGCTTGGAGAAGTTGGTATATAAAGGGAAGCAAAGGTGGGGGAGCGAGCAGGGGCTGGTGAACTGGAAAGTTTGGCAGTTTGGGACGAGGGAGAAGATGATGTAGAGACACACGTGCACGCAGGGCAGACGGGAGGCCCTGGTAGGCTTCCTGTATTCCTTGACGGAGGGCATCGTGGAGGAGGCTGTATTCGAGCTAGGTCATGGAGGATGAGCAGGATTTATGCTCATTTAAACCTCTTTACACACGAGAAAGAAATGGAGGGCAATCCAGGAGAAAGCGCTAGAATAAGCAAAGGCATCAATGGTGATAGTGATGATAATGATGATGACAGTGATGGTGGTGATGATGGCGGTGGTGATGAAGAGGACAATGATGATGACAGTGATGATGATGGTGCTGATGAAGATGATGATGGTGGTGGTGATGACAATGGTAGTTGTGATGATGAAGATTATGATGATGATGGTAGTTGTGATAATGACGATAATGATGGTGATGATGATAATGATAATGTTGGTGATGGTAGCTGTCACTTTCTAAAGGACTTCCTGTGCACCATGCCCTGTGCTTGGCATTTTACATCTTCCACATTATTAAATTCCCACAGCAACTCCATTAGGCACCTGGGTTAGGTGTAGAGCCAGAGCTGCCAGGCTCTGTCCATGTACATAAAGGGAAGTGGCAAGTGACTGGTAGGTGGTGGCTAGCTCTTGGGGGAACCTTGAACACCTATCTTGGGGACAAGGAGGACCTTAGGAAGGCTTTTGGGCACGACACTGTCTGATCAGGACTGTCCCCATCTGTTACGTTACCAGACTGTCAGTCAGGGCTAGGGGAACCCAGAGGGGCCAGAGCTCTCTGAACTAGGGCTCAGGGGGCTTCCTAGGGGAGGCGGTCTTTTGTGAGACTCAGAACTTCCTGACCTGGGTGTGCCTCCTCTTGCCGGCTCAGCCCCTGCCAAGAGCCCTTTGCCTTCCCCCGGTCCAGGCTGCTCTGTGGCACTTGCGCCTTGGCATCACTTCGGATGAGAGAGGATGGCTTCCCAGCCTCCTGTTCTAAGTTCCCATGATGGCCTCTAGCTGCCCACTCTGGGAGCCACCTCTTCCTGGGACACAGCAGCAGATGGCACATAGCAAGAAGCCCCTTCCCCACCTCCCCAGGCCTGAGGAAGGCCCAGATGCTAGGGCAGGACCTTAGAGGCTCCACGTTAGAGGCATCTGGGGAACATGTCCGAGTACTAATGCCCAAGACCCGCCCCACACCTCTGATTTAAACCTTCGTCCCTGTGAGCGGGGCCCAGGCATAGACATACAGACAGTTATGTGTTTAACGTCCCGCTGATTCCCTCGGACAGCTGGAGCTCTGAAGCACTGGGAATTGCACCCTAGGCCAACCCTGGACCCCCTTTGTTCACACATGATCTCGGAAGTGTCACTTGGCTAATGGGGACAGCTGGCATTGGCTGGGCAAGCTCAGCCTTGTTTTACGATGTCCCTACAGGAAGGCATCCCTCGCCTCCCAGTGTTAAAGCTCCCGCCACCCTGAGCATCTTTGCCGTGGACACGTCTCTGAGGTCAGGCTGGGCCCTGAGCTGGGAAAGCCTGTGAGCAGGAGGGACTCAGGTAGAAGGATCCCTTCCCAGCTGTCTCCCGTCCCATTCCCCAGAGCCCCCCAAGTATCCTGGGAATAACTTCTGACACCGCTCTATGCCCAGGTCCTTGGCTGCTCAGTGGTTCCAGCCCTTGGCACCATCTGCCTCGTATTCCAGCAGTTTGTGCCCCCTGTGGGGGCAGCTGGGCCTTCTGCATGTAAGACAGAGGGGAAAAGCAGAGAGCGTCAGGACTGCAAGCCTGGGGACCGGACAACTGGGTTCAAGCCAGGGGCTGCTTGTCACTAGCCGCACGCCCACAGGCAACCTCGCTGGGCCTAAGTTTTCTTGTTGGTGAAACAGAGGGGATGATTATAATACAATCATCTCCCCCATGTGGGTGCTGAGAGGCTTGGACGAGGTGACCCTTAACAAGCACCCAGAAGAGCGGCTGGCACATAGCACGTGCTCAGGGCAAGCTGTTATTTTTATCTCCGTCCTGCCCGTGACCTTTCTGCATGCAGGTGCTTGTCAAAGGTGGGTTGCACTGAACAGGAAGGGCCACTAGTATGTTTTCCTGTCCCAGATCTGAACCCTCTTTCTGTTTTCGTAGGACTATCCTCTCCTACCTGCTGCTCTAGAAAACCCCAGCTTGTCACTTTCCCAGCCTCCCTTGCAGCTCAGGTGCAGCCCCACTACCCGAGGTCTGCCAGTTATATGGGCCGTGATGCAAGCCAGCAAGACCCTGGGAAGGCCATGCTGGTGGTGGGCAGTAGGGCAGTCCCATGAGCGTCCAGGACAGTGCTGGCAGTGGGCAGTGAAGTGTAATCCCCATGGCAGAGCAACGGGTGTCTTCCCATGCTTAGTGGCGACGTCCTCCTCAAACTGGTTTGGTGGGTGGTGGTTTGGCCTGTGGTCTGGCTGTGTTTCCAGCCCTTCTGGGTGATTCTCTGAGTCCCTTGTGTCTTTTCAATAGGTTCTATTTCTGCTCAGTGTTGATTTCTGCTGCCTTCGTCTAGGATCCTACTGTATAGAAAGGAAGGTGTAGTCTCTACCATACCTGTTGCCAGATTCAGACGCTGGACAGGTCCTGGGCAGGCTAAGCCGCTCCTCAGGGAAGCAGCGCCAGGATGCATGCCATGGTGGTGTGATGCCAGGGCTGCAGACACCCAGGCCTCTGGCCTAAGCTACCAGAACTTTTAGCAGAGGAGCCCAGGGGAGGCCCACTCCAGAGCCCTGGCCACAGGCCCCAAGGGGGATCAGGCACAAGCTCCAGCAGAAGGGAGGTCGCTTATGATTACAAATGCCCAGTACCCAAGGAGGGGCCGTAGCTCACTCTCACTTGCAGACAGAGAGGCCTTGGCAAAGATGGCTGGCCGGGAAATAGGATTCCTGCCTAAATAGGAAATCCTAAATAGGATTCATGGCCCCAGGCAGGGGCCATGTGACCACATACGGTGGTTAGGGCCTCTTGCATTTACACTGAGCTCTACATTTTTACCTCTTTTCCCCATTTCTGCTCATCCTATGTAGGGGAGATGGGCTCAGAGGCTTATGCCAGCTTTCCCAAAGTCCCACAGCAATGAATGGTGGAGACCAGTCTCCAGTCCACATGTCATAATGCTGGAGGTGAAAGGGACCTTTGAGGAAACTAAGGCCAAGGACAGAGGTGGCCAAGGGAGCCCAAGGGAGGCAGATTTTGAACTTTCACTAAAACAAACAAACAAAAAATACTTTCTTATGACCTTGGGATGGGGCACCCTGCCATTGGGGGGAGTGAGTTCCCTGTTAGTGCAAGTGTGCAAGGAGAGGTGAGGCCACCAGGTCAGATGCACCTGGAGGCAAGGATGCCCACACTGACTATGGGGCTGCCATCTTCTGGGGCATGTGCTTCTCTATGAATGGGCTGGGGGCTCCTGAAAGGCTCTTGTCTTGTTGTGATCTTTGTTGTCCCTCTGTCTTGAGCCAGTTTGGCCAAGAGGACAGAGATACACATGAAGTGGCCTGATGTCACATGGGAGGTCTTGTGATGCCTCGAAAGATACAGCAGAGCTCTGCCCCTGCACACACACAGTCCAGTCTACCAGTGGAGAAACTGAGGCCCAGAGAAGGGAAGCAAGGGCCCCTGAGTCAGCTGGAAGCAGAGATTGGGTGAGAACCCAAGTCTTTGAGACTCAGTCTAGAGCAGTGGTTCTCAGAGTGGGGTTCCCTGGCAGCAGCCTCGGCATCCCCTGGAGACTTGCTAGAAAGGTAAATTATCAGGCCCCACTGACTCAAAGCCCTGGGGCAGGGCCCACACTCCAGGTTCCATCAAGTCCCCAGGGGCTCCTGATGTCTGCCAAAAGTTGAGAAACACTGACGTTAGTGCTTTCTGCGTTTCAGCGTTAATTGACCTGTGGCCCATGGGTGGGACATCCTTCCTGTAATGTGTCTGGTGTTATCCTGCTTTTGAAGCCATAGGAGGAAATGTGACCCTCCCTGGCTTATAGGCTACACATGTTTTATCTCAATGGAGTTAACATCCCCAAGCTCAGAGATGTGGACTGACCTGGCAAGGTCACACGGTGGCGTGCTGGCTTGTCTGGGATTAGAACACACAGGTTCCAGGTGTTCAGTCTGGGATCAGGTGGATGTCTTGGGCCTGATTCCTTCTACCCAAGCCCAGATGATATCAAGGGGTGCTCCCCACACCCCCCATCCCAATCAAGCCGAAGACCCTGGGCCCCAATACTCCCCAGCCTAGCCAGCAACAGGCTTTTCTCCAAGAGCCCTGGCTGCTCCGGGCAGTGCAGACTGGATTGGTTTATTTATTGCTATCATTAATTAGTTTTGTTGGGGATGAAAGACAGGTCCCCGGAGAAGCCCAGTGCATTAGAGCCCATTATTCCATCATTGCTCTGGACTTGCCGGCAAAAAGTGCAGCCCCTCTCTGCTGTCAGCCCGGCACAATTAATTAGCCCGCAGCCCAAGAGGCGGCCCTTGCGCACCTCCTGGGCGGGGAGGGCTCTGTTCCAGCATCCAGTGTCCTCCAGAGCTTCTCTGTCCCAAGTCTAACTGGAGGAGGTGTTGGGCAGGCCCTGCTGAGGTGGGGGTGACTGTAATAGCTGGGTGTAGGAGGAAGGCGGGGATTCCTGGCCGGGTAGAGCCTCATCCCAACTACACCATTATTGGGTGCATTCTATGGGGTGTCAGCTGTGGGCTAAGTGCTTAGAGCACATATTCAATTCTCACAAATGTCCTATGGGACACACTTTTATTTGCTAGATGAAGAAATCGAGGCTCTACCAGGGGGGGTGGCTTGCCCAAGGACCGCAGCACAAAATAGCAGAGCAGGATTTCAACCTCCCAAGACCAGGCTGAGTTTTGGCCCATTTATTCAAAGGGGCTATTCAGTGTGGGTCACAAAGCTGGAGGCTGGCCCCACAACAGGAAAAGGACCTTAAGCAGGGTGGGAAGGATGG
The DNA here is from genome assembly GCA_963574885.1 of Lepilemur ruficaudatus. NCBI lineage: Eukaryota > Metazoa > Chordata > Mammalia > Primates > Lepilemuridae > Lepilemur > Lepilemur ruficaudatus. The sequence goes on from CAUYRT010076902.1 coordinate 117,253, forward strand.
ACTGAAGCAGAGAAGGTGGGCTACGCAATAAGGTCAAAAGGACCTTCACTGGATGAGGAATCAGAAGCCATGAGGTTGCGTCTACTTACAGACTAAGTGACCTCGAGCAAGTCCTCTGTGTCCCCTTCAGCGGGCCCAGCGATGTGGGTTTTTCTCTAGAGAGGCAGTATAGCCTAGTGGTTCTGTAAAGGTGACCTTTGGGGAGATACTTAATCTCTCTGAGCCTCAGTTTCCTCATCTGAAAAATGGGTTTGTTAATAATACCAACTTCATGGGGTCCATAGGAGGGCTAAATGAGATAATATTAATTCATGAAAGGGCTCGGCGCAGTGTCTGACACTTAGGAAGGGCTTGATAAATGCTGATGAGAAGGAGGATGATTTGGAAGGACTTAGTCTGAGGCCAGCTTTGCCATGAGTCCTGATCAAGTTGATCCAGTACAGTTGTGTGCCACATAATGACGTTTCGGTCAATGACAGACAGTGGTCCCGTAAGATTATAATGGAGCTGAAAAATTCCTATCGCTTAGTGATGTGGCAATGTCATAGCACAACCCATGACCTTTTCTACGTTGTGATATGTTTAGATATACAAGTATTTACCACTGTGTTACAGCTCCCTGCAGTGCTTGGTACAGGAACCTGCCGTGCAGGTTTGTAGCCTAGGAGCCATAGGCTATCCCGCATAGTCCAGGTGTGCAGTGGGCTATACCACCTGGGCTTGTGTAGGTCACTCTATCATGCTCACACAGTGACGAAATCGCACTTCTCAGAACGTATCCCCATCTTTAAGTGACACAAGACTGTCGTTACGGATGCACTCGGTGCTGTGTATTTATCACACCTAATGACCTTGGGAGGGGAGAGCGTGGCTAAGGTTCCAGAGTGGCCCTTCTGCTTCCTCAAGGTGTGGATTCTATGCCCGGTTATGCCTCCTGTTTGCTGTGCACCCTTGAGCAAGTTGCCCAAGTCACCTCTCCCCGTTACAGATGTGCAGCCCAGGCCTCAGTCTGCACATCTGCAATGTGAGTAGATTGGCCAAGGTCAAGCAGGGACACCACCCCCCTCTGCCCCTCCACGGAGGCAGAAGTTGCCTCTCCCGAAGGCCATCATCGCTGCCCCTCAACAAGGCTGACTCAGGCTTTGCCCAGCGGTGGGGGCCAGGCTGCCTGCCCAAGGGTGCTAAGAAGTTAATTAAACCCTCAAGAAGCCATTTGTTAAGAAGGGAGCAATGGTATATTCAATACCAGCCAAAGGTTGGTGCAAAGTAATGAGTCTTTCTTTAGCTGTGAATAATGTGCTCCCTCCTCTCGCCAGCCCCGCCCCCAGGCTCTGAAGGATGGTCCTGGGGAAGCCATGGCTCATCTTAATGGCCTGGGCACCAAGGAGCCCAGGAGTCTAGCAGGCCGGCCTCTCCAGCAACAGCTTCCCACCAGAGAAACTCAGTTTCTCTCTGTTTCTGTCTAACTGTTCTCTAGGAGAGGCCCGAGGATCTCTCTCCCCTTCCCCATCTCTCCCTCTCCCGTTCCTCTCTCTTTTTGTTTCTTTCCCACCTTCTCAGCCTCCCGGGAAAAGTTGGGGGTGCTGTGCTGCACGTGGGCACCACTCTATTGCGTGTGGGCCCCAGCTTAGACTCAGTTTGGAAAGGGGGACGAGGATGGGGCATGGGTATGGCAGCCACTGGTCCCTGGGGAGGCAGCTTGCCAGGAGACTGCGCATGGACAGCTTGGGCCTGTCACCCCTGCTCCTGCTACACTCATCCCCTCCCCGTCACTTCCCATGTGCCCATCTACAGAGGGCAGCCCACCGTAGACACTAAGTCCCAGCTAGGCCCAGCGCAGTCTGGCCATGGGGGCCTGGTGTGGCGTGAATATGGCTGGCTCTCTCAACTTCTCTGAGCTTTATTGCTCCCCAACTCCTTCTGGAAAAGATGGGGTTCATTCTGGCCCTGCTTCCCACATGGGCCCTGGGGACAAAGCTCTTAACAGAGTCCTTGGGGAGGACCCAGACTGACACCCAGACTGGGCCCTATGAGCCCTCACCAGGTGGGGGTGGCTCTGCCAGCGGCATCCCATTTGATTTTAAAGAAGCACAACGGATCATTTTCTGTCATATGTTCCTAGCACAGAACTGTTTCTAAAACAACTTGAAGCATAGTTTTATTATCTAAGCATTTTTTTTTGCTTTATTTAAGTCTACTAGGATGTGAAACCTGTATGGTTCCGGTTTTTAAAAACTGATATAGTATTATATTCGTCTCATCTGATACACTGTATTTCAGTCTGTAATTAAAATGTTTGCTCCCTGCAAAAAAAAAAAAAAAAGCAGGGCCCTTGTCTTGTGCACCCACACCTGTGAGCATCTCTGCTGGGTGACGACCAGGGCAGGTCCTCTCTCAGGCTGCCCATCTCGGCCACGCTACATCTGTCTGCCAGGCTCTCTGGGCACCCCTCCCTGCTCAGAACAAATTTCTGGTGTTCACAGGCAGTTTCAATCCGCTTCACCACCACCCTGACTTGTACCTGGGGGGCCTGGTCACAGCTGAGAAACAGGGAGCCCGGGCCTCCCCTCACCAGGTGGGCCCCAGCTTTGTCCTCTTTGTCATGGCACAAAAAGAGACCATGCAGGGGAGGGAAAGGGTCAGTGGCCTAGCAGCTGTGTCTCACGGTCCTGGCAGCCAGCATGGGGGAAGTGGTGGACGGGTGCGGTGTCAGTCATTCATCAGCCAAGTTGGGGACAAGGCACCTTGATTGGGCTCCCAAGATAATCGCTGCACACCTGGGCTGGCACCCCAAGAACCGCCCCCCCAAAGCCACTCCTTTGTCTGCCTGGGGAGTCTCCAGCTTCAAAGCCTGAGATTGCAGCTGATAGACTGGGCTGGAGCCAGGCACCGAAACCCAAGAGCGGGTGGCAGCAGGGAGGGCTGCGGGGCTGGAGGCGGAGGCAGCCAGAACTCCCCCACCAGCAGAATGGGTCATTCTGAGGGAGGGAAGGACCATGCTTCCCAGGGTCCAACAGGGCAGGGGGTGTGAGGAGCAGAGAGGACTGAGGTGGGGAGAGGAGGGACAATGGGGAGGGTGTGCGTGTGCACATGTGTGCACGTGTGTGTGTGTGTGAGTATATGTGTGGCTTACGCACGGATTTTTATACACGGCCAGGGCGGGGATAGGGACATCCCCAGGTGGCTGGTTCCCCTCAGTCCACCCTAGCGGTCACCTGCCACCCTGGTGATGGTATCCACGTCTCTCTTCTGAAGGAAATCCTTTGGCTACGGGAGCATGTTGGGCCCTCGGGGGGGGGGCACGCAGGACAGGTGTTCCAGGAGGTTGACAATCCTTCAGCAATGAGGGATGAGAACAGATAGGCAAATACCAGGCATCCTTGCTCTTGAGGAGGGGAATGGTTTTGAGATGTGTTTTATTCAAGCTTCTAGAAGATTCCAAGCAGGCTTGCGCCCTGGCTACTCCCAGCAGGAACCCACTGGAGAACATGGCCTCATTGCCTTTCCTCCCTTCTGTACCCCACACCTCGCCCCCGACAAGCCTCCTGGATCACCTCTCAAACTACTTGCACCCAAATTCTTGTCCCTGGCTGCCTGAATGGCTGCCGAAATTAAGACACGGTGATGATGGGAGGGCTGGGCTCTGCTGGGGTGCCCTGTGCAGTGGGGGGGGCAGGGAGGGGCTGGAACAGCCTCCTCAGAACTGCGCGGCTGCTCATCTCTCCTGAGGCCGACTTGCGCCAGGCTCCCTCTCCCAGCAGGGGGTGGGGGCAGCCCTTCATCCTCCTGGGCACATACTTGGAGCCCCAGTGAGCCACACCTGCTCGGACGTGGGACCCTGTGGCTAGGGGACACACGTAAGTGTGGACAACTGTGGGTAGGCGGGTGTGTCTGTATATATGTAAATGTGGGAGGGTTCACACGACCCTGTGCATACGTGCATGTACATGTATGTGCGTGTGTTTCCATGTAAATTCTGAATCCAGGGTCTTCTGGCTCCTAGAGTTTGGCCCCCTGGCCCTGCCTGGCTGGCTGCCCGCAGGCCCCAGAGCTGGCGGCGGTAGGAGAGGGTGGGCCTCCTCAAAGTGGGCCACACTCAGGGGGAGAGCAGGACCACTCCAGCCTCCTGGGAAATGAGTGGGGCCCTGAGAGGGGGACATGCGTGTGGGCTGTCACAGAGCGCTCCACGCTGTCACGTGGCTCCCTGCTGTGCCCCAGGAGGGGCTCAGTGCGGGCAAGCTGAGCCTGGGTATATTTAACATCCTGGTGATTGGGATGGCGTCTCTCACGCAGCCCCAGGCCCAGGCACTGCAGAGCCGGGTTGCTAGGAGAAGCATGAGTTCCATCCCTGCCCGCTGCCTTTCATGTCTGTGTCACTCCACTGCACTAAACGCCCTGATTTCTCTCTAAAAATGAAACAACGAGCTTGGCCATTGGTGGGGGCGCTTTCTGCCCATTGCAGGGGCTAACAAGAGGCCTGCTTTTTCCAGAGTGAGCCATCTTCTCCAGGGCTGGACTTGGGGGAGACTCCAGCCTCCCTGGGGTCTGCTCCCACATCCTGGGGAGCTCCGGATTTGAAATGCAACTTTCCACTCCTGCAAGGGCCTGTGGAGGTCAGTTAGACCCAGCCTTTGTGTCTCTTATGGGGAAGGTGAGGCTCAGAGAGGGGAAGCTACTTTCCCAGGGTCACACAGGAAGGCAGGCAAGGGCCATGATTGGAACTGGAGCTCCTGGGTCCTCGATTTGCCTGGCGCCACTTGCCTGCCTCGGGAATCTCACTTTTCTGCTTCACTGGGCTCACCACTCAGGTGTTCTTATGCTGCCAGGACCAATGAGGATGACAACTGATAGGTAACGGATGGGCACGTCCCTGCTGAAAGTGGACCCAAGGGTCCAAGGTAGCTCCAAGGAGTGGCTCCAACCCATCATCCCAGACAATCCTGCCAAGCCCTGTCACAAGCCAGCAGCCTCTGGGCTCAGCAGGACGATGATGCATCTCAAACAGGCTGTCAGGCAGCCTGGCCAGGCAGCCAGCCCTGCCTGGCTCCCCCCGCTGCCTGCCTCCTGTACTGGGTCCTGCAGTGCCCTCTCAAAATCCATGTCTCCTGTAGAATGTGTAAATGAATGCTAATTCTTTAGGAAATAGGGTCTTTGCAGACATAATTCCTTTAAAATGAGGTGGGTCATAATCCAATGACCAATGCCCTTGTAAGAAAAGGGAAATTTGGACAGAGCAGAGACACAGGGAGATGCCGTTGGTGACGGAGACAGAGATGAGAGCAATGCATCTCCAAGCCAAGGCACCATGAGGATTGCCAGCAACAGCAGAGGCTGGTGGAATGAAGAAGGATTCTCTCCTAGTGCCTTTGGAGGGGGCACGGCCTTGCCGACACCTTGAACTGTAAGATAATAAATTTCTGTTGCTTTCAGCCACTAGTTTGTAATAATTTGTCATGGCAGTCTTAGGAAAGTAATATGCCTCTTCTCTGCAGGGCTGGAATCACTTGTCTACCCCTGCCCACCATGGGCATTCCTGCCCTCGAGTAGGATAGGAGCCAACCCACTGACCCTAGCTCCAGAACTTGTCTGCTATTTCTTTTACCTTGAACTCTGCTTCTGACCACTCCCTGTCACTGCCTGATCTTCTCAATTTGGGGCCTAGAATTGCTGGAGACTCTCACCAACTCAGACAGCTCTCTGCAGGTCCTTGCTGCTCCCGGGCCAGCTCCCTGCCCCACCCGTCCTTGTCTGGCTGAGCCATGCCCACGCTCCATAACTCGGCATCTTCTTCTCCAGCCGCCCTGCCCCACCAGCCTCACCTGCCCCTGTAGGCCAGCGGGGCCCTGGCATCCTGGGCAGCACTTGTGCCTAGCTTGTGTCATGAAGCATTGTCGCCACTGGTTTATTTGGGAATCTCTGCCACTGGTGGAACTCCCCATGGGCAGAGACCATGCTGTGCTCTGCAGGAAAGCTCATCACAGAAGGGCACATAGTGATAATCTTGTCCAGCCCTTTTCTTCAGAGATGGGGAAACTGATGCCCAGACAGCAGAAGGAATTTGCCTAGAGTCATACATCCAGCTAGGACCAAGGCCGAGGTTCTTCCTGCTGTTGAAACAGCAACTGGGAATGGTCCTTTTGGTGTAGCCAAGGGAGGTAGGAACCCCTTCCTGGGCACCTCAGGACTTCTAACCATTAGGCCTTAAGGGGTCCATGGGGTTGGGCACGTGGAGCCCTGAGGGCTGCAGGGGAGACCCTGCTCCTGGCAGAGGCACCGTGGTGCACTGGTCAGACCAGCGCACCCCAGGCAGGGCCAGACCAGACGTTCACAGGAGGAGAATCCCCTCTGGGACAGATGGACTCTGGGATGCTCCCTGGGACCAGCCTGTACATCTTTGGGATTGCCTCTGCCACTGCCTCAGTTTCCCCTATCTTATGCAGACCTGGGGCAGTTTAAGGACACAAAAGGAGCCCCATAGCGATAGGTTCAGATTTGGGCTATGCGGCCTATCAGCATGGACAAACCATCACCTAGCCTCCCTGAGCTTGAATTTCCCGGCTGTACATCGTATATCATGGACACTGAACAACATGCAGCTGATTCCCAGGGCTCCCCCTGCCTGTATGTCCCAGCCCCCACAACCTGCTGCCCCATCATGCCTTGGGTCCTCCCTGTGGGGGGGCTGGGGCCACAGGTGGATTGGACTCCCCCTGGGCCAGGCATGTATCCAGTGAAGCCCATTTCTATCCTCACAACAAACCTGCGAGGCAGAGACCACAACCCATTTTACAGAGAAGGAAACTGAGGCCCAGGGAGTCTCACTCACTTGGCTGAGGAACAACATGGCCGGGTGGGACTGGCATGAAGGTGGCCCTGAGGAGTTAGCTCCCTGCCTTATTATGTATCTTCTGCCACCTGCCAAGTTTTTCTCAGGCTTTGGTGACATCAGAGTCCCAGTTGCATGTGCCAGGAATGTGATTCACAGCCGTGTGGTCTGGGACCCTGGCTCAGGGCATCACACAGCACTGCAAAGCACCCCACGCTTCACTGGCATTTCCAAACAGCCAGAGACCCCAAGTCCCAGTCCTAAGGAATGATCACCTGGCCCCCTGGTGACCCTGGTGAAGGGGTGTGAGCAGCAAGGCCCCCCGCCCAGCACACAGAGTGCTGGAAGCACCTGCCACCTTCCATTCCAAGACCCATAAATTTCACCTGTCCCCCATTTGGGGAGATGGGGTGTCCAGGGAGATGAAGAGCCTGTCCCATTGTCCATCTAGATGGCTCTGCCAGACCAGGCAATTTTGCTGATGTCACCTCCCTGGAGATATTAAATATTGATAATACAATAAATTTTCCCTGCACCTTCTATGACTCATGTCTTGGCGTGTGCCAAAAGGAAGACAAGTGGGCCGGGGTGGCTCCATTTGGGCTGATGGCACGATTCTCTGGCACTCTGGGACTTGGAGCCTTCTTGTGCTGGAAGGGGCTGAGGGAGGTCATCTGGTCCATCCCCCTGCTGTCGGGACCTAGCCTGAGATGAACATTCTCCACGGAACAGGAAATTGTCTGGTTAGCTCATCGCAATGATCGATCGCCATTTTTCTTAGGAAGTTCTTCAAATCTGGCTGTAGTCCACACTGAGCAGGAGTCTGATAGGCCAGCACTGTATCTGGACAATGGAATGACCCAAGGACCTCATTTCCAGAGAGCAGAGCACCCGGAAGGGCTCAGAGGTCTAACTCTGACTGCCCATGTGCTGTGTGACCTTGGGCAGGTTACAACGTCTCTGAACTTCAAGGTCTTCATCTATACGATGGGATAGTAATCTCTTCCCAGACCACTTTCCAGGACTGCTGGGAGCAGGGCCTCAGTTTCCCAGATGTACAGTTCAGTTAGCAGAGGGAGGCCAGTTGTCCTCCGTAGTAAACAACCTGATCAAATGAGAGGATGCATGTGGAAGGGCTTTGCAAACATAAATTGCTTTGCAAACACAAAGTGGTGTGTAAATGTTAGGGATAATCATCAAAAATTAGCAGCAGCACACTTCCTTAGGAGGGGGAAGGTTCCTATACTGTTCCCTCCTCCCCAGTCCTGCAGTTGGTTGGGAGGGGCGGGGAGCCCCCCAGAGCCCTGATTGGCTGCGCTCTCCCCACCCCCAACTCCTTCTCCTCCCTGGGGCTTCAAGCCAGGCTCTGGCTCCTGATTAAAATGGCCCAGGAGTGGGGAGCTTATCAGTTACACAGAATCAATAGGCATTTTCTTTATATTTTTCAATTAAAGGAGCCAACAGAAGAAAGAAAAAAACTCAAGTGCCCACCAGCCATCAATAGCTGCTGGGTGAGGGGAAGTGCAGGGGCAGTGGGCTGGGCGAGCTGTCAAAGCTGAGCTCTCTGTCCAGCCTGCTCCACCACCCTCCGGGCACCCAGAAGAGGGCCCAGGAGGGAGTGCATCTTCCTGGGGCTGCTCAGGCTTCTGGTGTGGCAGCACCGTCTCCTGGGCCTTAATTTGTCAGGAAATAAGCAGAATTGAACTGATGCTGCCGTTGGTGCTGGGCTGACGGGGTGGCCACTCGCTGCTATGAGACGGGACGGGGAACTCTGCAGGGCTCACCCATGGTTCTCAGAACCAGTGACAAACGGGACGAGGACACGGGCTTGGGAGGCAGCACACAGGGTGCAGGGCATATATGGGGGTGCAACCGGGCTGGGCAGTGGACCATCCCCGCCCGACTTGCCGCTCACAGGGGATTCCGCACGAGGCATCTGGGCCACAGAGCCCCCTTCCGCCCTGGGGGCTGTGAGTGGCAGGGAGGAAGTCCCTCTCGAGGTGGCCCTGCTCGCACCCCTCAGGTCCCTTCCCCAGCAGTGCTGTGAGTGTGGCTCCCCTGGAAAGGCCTGGGAGTCCATGTCTCCCCCCGACAGCCCTCAGCTGATGAGGGGCCAATGTGGGGGTACGGGAGGCTGGCACCCTTGCCTACGGGTGGCACCTTGTGCTCCAGAAGCTCCCGTGGGGGAAGACAGAAGCTAGACCAGCTGCGCCCTCGCCTTGGCCAGGCTTTCCTTCCTGCCCCAGTCTGCTTCCCTCACGCTGCTATGGGGCCCACCTGTAAGCAGCCCCTCACCCGCTGGGTGCAAAGGAACATTGACGCAGGCTCTGCCTGCTTTGGGGAGAACCTGACCCTTCCAATTCCTTCATTTAGTGGGTATTTAGTGAGCAGGCACTACATGCCAGGCACTGGGCTGGACCCTGGAGATACACAGGTGACAGTGGCTTCTAGTGGGCGAGAAAGGTGACAAACAGGTAAGCAAATACATAGCGGGTTAGATAAGAGTGCTCTGAGGAGAGGAAGGACATGAGCGCTGGAGGGTGCGGAGTGGGAGGGCCACTTGGCCCCTTTGGGGCAGGAGGTCAGGGAAGGTCTCCCTAGGGAAGCGGCATGTGAGTTCGGACTTGGCCAACAACAAGGACCCAGCCACAGGAAGACCGTGCGGAAAGGGCCAGCCAGTGCGGGCACCCCAAGCTGGACCAGACCTGTGGGGTTTGAGGCCCCAAAAGACCGGTGTGCCTGGAGCCGAGGGGTAGGGCGTGAGGGCAGAGAGGGCGTGGCCTGTCAGCCATGGGGAAGGCCTCATTCCGAGGACAATGGGGACCTTGGGAAGGCTTTAGGCACTGGAGTGATGGCATCATCTGATTTCTGTTTTTAAGAGATCACCCTGGATGTCCTGCATGGATGTGAGGGCAGGGGCCATGGGAGTTGTGACAGAGGCTTCTGGTGGCCCAAACCACAGCCCACACCACAGCCCACAGCCCACAGGTGGTGACCTCACCTGCAGCTGATGAACCGAGGCCCAACACCCTCAGATGCTGCCTGTCCTCTCTGCTGTGCCTCTCTGGGGATTTTGGGGAAGCACCCAGGGCTCGCTCAGCCGGCACAGGACAGCCGGGAGTATTAGGAGGATGGGGAGCTCGGGCCTCTGGTGGAAACTGTCTGTCAATAGGGAACAAGAGTCCATAAATAAGTGGCCCAGCCTCCGTCCTTTGGCAGAACTGGGAAGTGTGCTATAACCTATGCTTTCTGTAGGACTCAGCTACAGATACCCACGGCAGCATCGGTAATCCAAGAACACACCCTGCACTGGTGCTAGGTCTGAATGTTTGTGTCCCCTAAAATTCGTATGATGCAATCCTCACCCTAAAAGTGACATTGTTAGGAGGTGGGGCCTTTGAGAGGCAATGAGGTCATGGGGCAGAGCCTTCTCGAAAGAGGCCCCGGAGAGCCGCCTTGGCCCGCCTCCCACGTGAAGATGCAATGAGAAGCCTCCATCTATGAAGAATGGGACCTCACCAGACCCTGAACCTTGATCTTGGGCTTCCTAGCCTCCAGACCTATGAGAAAGAAATTCCTGTTGCTTGTAAGCTACCCAGTCCACAGTATTTTGTTGTGGCAGCCCACACAGACTAAGACGGGTGGCTTTTCCTCTCTCCTGTCTCACTTGTGCTCACGCGTGTTTTCTGAGATCACCGCCCACGTAAACAGCCTGCACCCAAATCTTTGTTTCATGCGCTGCTCTCAAGGGAACCCAAAGGAAGACACACAAAGAAGAAATGGCGGTGGCTTGAACAGGTGACGGCCGTGGAAGACAGAGATCTGGAGATGGAGCCGGGATACACTTTCCAGCTGGGCAACCGGATTAGCTAGTGGACTTGCTGTAGGGATGAGGGAAATGGGCAAATCAGGGACGACTCTGAGGCATGTGGCTTGAAGGTTGAAGGTTTACTGAAATTCAGAAGACCGGGAGAAGAACAGGAGTATGGTAGGGAAACTCAGGAGGCTGGTTTGGGCCGTATTAAATTTGCAGTGCCTGTAGGATTCCAGGAGGCAGGCAGAGATAGAAGTCTGGAGCTCAGGGCAGAGGTTAGGGCAATGGACATCAGTCTAAGTCAGTCCTCAGCTTAGAAATGGTATTTTAAGCCATGGGCCTGGGGAGAGCACCTGGGGAGAGCCCCTGGGGAGAGTGAGAAGATGGAAAAGGCATGCAGGTTGACTAGAAGAAAAGGAGCACCTTCATCTGCCATGTTGAGCCAGAAATCCTAGGACAGTGTTGTGTATGTGCCCAGAATTCCTAAACTCCTTGTGCCCTCATAGTGCCATAATCCCATGGGATCCTCAGAGCAGTCCTTAGGGGCAGAGACAGGCTGGGCTGCCATGTATAGTTGCACAGCTTAGGCACTGCACAACTCCAGGGGGTACCATTTACACAAGATACAACATGACAGGTGTCCCGCAGAGTTGTTCAATTTACAGTCTTCACAGCCACGCACACCTCCTTGCAAGGCCAGAGAGAATAAGCCATGAGAGTAAGTCATAGCCCCATCCTGTTCTATTGCAGTTTGTTGTCTTGCATCTGTCATCCCAGCCTGTGCAGGCTGTGAAGACAGATGTTTTGTCTTCATCCCTGTAGCATCTCCAGGAACTAGCATGGTGTTTGGTACACAGCAGGAACTCAGTAAACGTTACAGGAAAGAAGGGAGGAGCAAAATGTCCAATTCCTTGTTTGTTCCTTTCTTCAAGTTCCCTCCTTCTGGGCCTTGGGCTTTCCTGACCTATGAGTCTCGGCCCTTCTGTCCTGGCTCATTCCCTCCCCAGCTGCCCCTTGTCCCCACACACTGTCAGGTGCTTGAGTGTCCCCCATTTGATCATCTGTGCTGAAGGCCAGGTTACCCAGAGGCTGTTCCAAGGACAGGTAGAACAAACAGATCCCATGCCTGGGAGACTCTTGAGCTAAGTCCTGCTAATTCTCTAATTCCTGGGGCTGCTGCCACCAGCAGTAATGCTGCATCTGCCTCCCTTGTGATCTGCCTTCTGCTGCTGCCTCCACCTCCCTCCAAAACTGGCTTCAGGAAAAGCCAGTTTGCTACTGCCCTTGGCCTCCCCTCCATCGTGGTCTGACCGGACTCAGCACCACATGGCCCTGCAGTCTCCTCCAAGTGACAGGGCAAGGACCTTCAGGGCCAGGCAATGGCCCTGCAGTCTCCTCCAAGTGACCGGGTTGCTACTGCCCTTGGCCTCCCCTCCATCGTGGTCTGACCTGGACTCAGCACTGCATGGCCCTGCAGTCTCCTCCAAGTGACAGGGCAAGGACCTTCAGATGAAGGGAAGTTTCTCTCACCTCTCTGCAAATGGCAACATCCACTGGACCTCGGCTTCAGATAAAGAGGGCAGTCTGGGGACCATCCCTGGAGAGAGAGGCTTTTCCCTGGAGGACACTTGAGGGGCGTAACTCAAAACCCAGCTCGAGCTGCTCCATAACCCAGCCCTGCCCTCTAGGCACCAGGGACCTGTAGAGAGAGACAAGGGCCAGCCTAGAGCAGGTCGTCTCTGGGAGGCAATTCACGAAGGCCTCCCAGAGGAGGTGGCACTTGGAGTAGATCTGCATGGCTGGGCAGTGGGGGGGGGGTTGGGGTCGTGCTCTGGGAGGAGGGAAGTGCATGGAAAGAGCTGGGTTTGGGAGACATGTGCTCACTGGCAGAGCCCCGGCCAGCAGGAGGCTGGAGAAGGGACGCCTTCATATGCTCTGCACAGGTGCTTCGAATAGGCACCCAGGCCTGCCTGAGTGCTGGGTGCAGGTGATGCGACACCCACCTGCCCTCAAGGGCTCTCTCCCTCCAGGGCAGGAGGCCAGGGACTCACCGTGCCTGGCACATCATCTGGGCTCGGCCCTCCTCATCCAGGCCGAGCAGGGTGCTCAGCAAACATTGACGGCTGGGCAAGAGCAGAGGTATGTGGCGCTGTTCACTGTGTGGGAGCCCAGAGGGGACGGAGCGTCCCCGCAGGCTGGGGCGGGGGCAGTTGGGAGCCTTCCTGGGGGTTAGGCTTGGAGCGATTCAGCCCAGTTTGAGATCTGGGCATGGAAATGGGGAGTCGCCTTTGTTTGGATGTTCCCATGCTCGGGAGGGCACCACTGAGGGGCAGAACTGGCGTCTAAGTGCCATGCGAGTGTGCGAGGGTGTGAGCACGTGTGGATGTGTGCTTTATGTCAGTGTGGAAGTGTGCGGGTGTGTGAGCAAGAGCAAGCGTATGTGAGTGTGCGAGACCAGGAGCGTGGGTGCACGTGAGTGTGAATCGGGGAGCTCTGTGTGAGGGTGTGCGAGCGTGAACGGGTGCACGTGTTTGGATTTGGATGGGTGTGAGCGTATGAGTGAGTGTGCGAGCCTGCAAGGGCCGTCACAGCCGCATGGCACCAGGGCCACTGCTGCGCTTGCTTTGCAGTTGCTCTGATTTGTTGGATTTCAGCCGAGCATTTAATCCTCCATGAGACATAAAGAAAATGAATTTTGTACCCTGGGGACATTGTGTCTAGCCCAGATGGACAAGCGTGTGGTGTGGTCAGTGGCTACAGAGCAGCCGACGTGAGGGCTTTGCCCGTCGGGAGCGATTGCTCCTCCGGGGAGCATCCCGGCTAGAAGCTACGAGCCCACTGTGTGACCTTGGCCTGGTTCCTGACCCTCTCTGGGCTTGGCTCTTGCCCAAGCAAGAGAAGGATGCAGAAAAAGATGACTGGGAGGAGAGGCTGAGACCTTGGGGGTGGGCTTCCCTGGACCACACCCTCAGCTTTCAGCTCTGTCCAGACAGGCACTCGCCCCCACAGGGTGGGTGGGAGAGGGCCCGGGGAGCCCGACTTAAGGACCTGCCCTAGCGGTCTCTTGAGGGACAGGAATGTGGGTAGAAGGAAGACCATGAGCCTCCTAGCAAGACCTTCCTGGTCTAGACTCCAGGGCCACCGCTACAGTCACAGTAATCCAAGCCACCGCCTACCCAGCACTTATTCTGAGCTCAGCCGTGCTCTTTACCTCTGTCATCTCCTGCCTCTCCCAACAGTCCAGTGAGGAAGACACAATTGGTCCCATTTTATAGCTCAGAAAACTGAGACTAAGAATGCCTCCATGACATGCTCTGAGCTGGTAAGTGGCTCTAACCACCCTGCTGAACTGCTTTCCTGGGCTTCGCATCTGTGGAATGAGAGTGGTGATGTCAGCTCTGTGGGCTTGTCTTGGGATGACTGAGACACCGTGGCTGGGGAAGGGCCAGCACAGCACCTGGCTCTCAGTGACCATGCTGTGAGCAGCCCCGGGTTCCTCTGGGGGCATAGGAGATGGGTCCCTGGAGGAGGAAGGAGGCCTGGATCTCCACGAGCCCCACTTGCTGCCTGCAACTCGCACAAATCCTCCAGGCCTCAGCTTGCGTGGAGAGAGCTGGGCCCAGACAAGGGCTGGGGGTCGGGGTCCCAAGGGAGGACTGGGTCTTACGCTGTCCCTTTCACTGATGGGAAGATAGGCACCGGGGCCTCCGGAACAAGGCCCTGAAGCAGGTACCACTCCAGGGTGCTGGCCAGGGACAGGAGGAATCAGCCTCATGTCCTCAGACCGTGTCTCCCCAGTGACCTCCTGAGCGCTGCACAGAACAGAAATCCCCGCCTTCCCTGCCCCAGCCCCCGGAGGCGCCAAACACCCCAAAGTAAACCCCATGAGAGGAGGGGCCAAGCCTGGTGTGCCCTGATAAGCCGCTATGCATGTTCCCGGGGCAGGTGGGGCATATGTGTGAACGTGCTCCTGTGTCTGACTGCAGAGTCACCCACTCCTGGGCTCTGCTCCTACTCTCCACTGAGGCCTGAGGCTGTGTCTCCCAACCACAAGTCCCCCTTGGTCTAGCCTCCTCCTTCTTGCCTGGAAACTGGTCACCCTTCTGCAGCCCTGCACTGAGAACCACCTGCCCCCAACCCTGGTCACCTGGCCCCACACACAGCCCCTATCCTTGACCTTGAGAGAACACCTGGCTAGAGTCTCCTCCCAATCAGGGCTCCAGCTTCCCAGCCTGGGGCCTCTCTACAAGGGGCTCTCCCCTACTGGAACAGTGCTACAGACGTAGGGCCATTTGGGGAAAGTCGGCAATTCTGTCCAGAGATGTCCTTGAAAACCCCAACATGAAAATACATGTGGATGAGCTCGATGGTCTCTTCAATAAACAGTGCTGGGATAACTGGACATTCACATGCCAAAAAAAGGGATCTAGACACAGACCTTATACCTTTCACAAAAACTAACTCAAAATGGATCAAAAACTTAAAAGTACAATGCAAAACTATGGAAGTCTTAGGAGAAAACCTAGATCTTGGGTATGGCAATGGTTTTTTAGACACAACACCGAAGCCACAATCCATGAAAGAAATCATTGATAAGCTGGGACTTCATTAAAATCAACAACTTCAGCTCTGCCAAGGCACTGCCAAGAGAATGAGAAGACAGGCCACAGAGAGGGAGAAAATATTTGTGAAAGACACATCTGATAAAGGACTGGTGTCCAAAATACACAAAGAACTCTTAGAACTCAACAGTAAGAAAACAAGCCAATTACAAAACAGGCAAAAGACCTCAACAGACACTTCACCAAAGAAGATGTCAAATAAGCATATGTAAAGATGTTCAACATCACACATTATTAGGGAATTGCAAAATAAAACAACAATGAGATACCACTTCACATCTATCAGAATGGTCAAAATCCCAAACATGGACAACACCAAATGCTGGCAGAAAGGTGGGACAACCGGAACCCTCATTCATTGCTGGTGAGGGGACTGCAAAATGCTACAGCCACTTTGGAAGACACTTTGGCAGTTTCTTATAAAACTAAACACTCTTACCCTACACTCCGGCAATTGTGCTTCTTGGTATTTACTCAAATGAATTGAAAACTTAAGTCTGCACAAAAACCTGCACCTAGATATTTATAACAACTTCATTCATAATGGCCAAAACTTGCAAGCAACCAAAATGGCCTTCAGTAGGTGAACAGATAAACTCTAATACATCCGGGCGATGGAATATTATTTGCCACTCAAAAGAAATGAGCTGTCAAGTCATGAAAAGATGTAGAGGAAACTTAAATACGTATTACTAAATGGAAGAAGCCAATCTGAAAAGGCTACACACTGTACGATCCCAGCTATATGATATTCTGTAAAAGGCAAAACTATGGGGACAAGAAAAAGGTCAGTGGTTGCCAAGGGTAAGAGGGGAGGGAGGGAGGACAGAGGATTTTTAGGGAAGAGAAAATAATCAGTACGATAATTGTGGGTACATGTCATTATACATTTGTCAAAACCCATAGAACGTACAGCACAGAGTGAATCCTGATATAAGCTATGGACTCTGCATGGTAACAATGTGTCGATGCAGGTCATCGGCTGTAACAAATGTACCACTCTGGGGTGGGGAATGTTCATCCTGAGGGAGGCAGGGGAGGAAGGCATGTGAGAAATCTCCATACTTCCTGCTTGATTTTGCTGTGAATCTAAAACTCCTCTAAAAAGTAAAGTATATTTTTAAAAATTTTTGTATGCACAAAAAATAATTAAATTTGACTCCCGTTTTGATCTTAAATCCATGCAATGTGACCCTGATGACATTCCCACTTACTGATCGTTGGAACTCAGTTCCTATTGCTGGTGTGATTGTTCTTATCATTAACGGTCATTGAGTATGTCAGGCACTGGGCTAAGTACTTGACTCTGATCATCCCATTTGACCCTCATGACAACCCCCCAAGGTGGAAACTGGTACTGCATTTTACAGATGAAACAACCAAGGCCCAGAGAGGTGAGCCCACCTGTCCGCAGTTGCACAGGTGTCAGTAATAGAGCCAGGTTTTGAACCAGGGTCTGCCTAGATCCCGAGCCCAAACTCTTCATGCCATGCAAACAGAACAGTGACAATTCATAATTTTAATCATAGCCATTGCACTTTTCATCATTCTCACATTTGTTTTCATTGTTCCAGTTTCATAAGTAGGAAGCTAGCCAGAGAGGTGAGTCCCCTTGCTCCTTTGTGGTCACACCCTTGTTTCTGGAGTTCTCCCCCCAGTCTCTGGAGTCTCAGGTGTGTCATAGGAGTGCAGGAAAATGTCAAGAATATTAAATTTATAATTGAGTAAAAGCTAGGGAGAATCGTTAAATCATGGTTTAATATTTCCCAAATGGTCCATCGACATTTTGAAGACATGTCAAATTCTTTGGCTTGCACATCCTGACCATGCAGATGAAAAATTGGATGTTTATATTAGAGGCTAGCGGGAAAGCCGCACTGTAATACCAGTGGAACGGATTTGAACCTAGAGCAACATCCCTCACCCATGTAGTGACCTTCCAAGGTCATTCTATGGATGAGGCTCCAGTGGGGCATGGAGATCCAGGTGTGTTTACAGAAACATCCACAATTGCAAAGGCATAAGGACACCTGGTTATGACTGATGCCCCTTCATTTGCAGATATCAAGTTCCAGATGCTTTCTCTGTATAAAAATTGACTATCAAAATGTGTGCCTTCCTGGCACTCAGGTCTTGGTTTCTAAAACCATTTGTCAAGAAAAGGAACCAGGGCTCTTTGGAGAAATGGCTGAGTCTAAGGCTGGGAAGAGATTATACTAGTTGACCCCGAAGCATTTCGTGGTGACAAAAAATAAGGAAGTAGGCTGGGCGCGGTGGCTCACACCTGTAATCCTAGCATTCTGGGAGGCTGAGGTGGGAGGATCGCTCAAGGTCAGGAGTTCAAAACCAGCCTGAGCAAGAGTGAGACCCCGTCTCTATTAAAAATGGAAAGAAATTAATTGGCCAACTAAAAATATATAAGAAAAAATTAGCCGGGCATGGTGGCACATGCCTGTAGTCCCAGCTACTTAGGAGGCTGAGGCAGAAGGATCGCTTGAGCCCAGGAGTTTGAGGTTGCTGTGAGCTAGGCTGATGCCACGGCACTCACTCTAGCCGGGGCAAC